>JAOUQZ010000049.1:25435922-25451737 GCA_028564935.1 Neosilurus hyrtlii | reverse complement strand
ATGTTCCCCAGTCCCTATGTTCCCCAGTCCCTATGTTCCCCAGTCCTTATTAAATTAATGGATCTTCCATCGTATTGTGTACTTTATAGAAGTACGATACAATGATTGTATCCATATTGTAAAAGATGTATGATGAAACAAAATTTAACATACTAATCAAAGTAACAATTTATGGAGTATTAGGGTTAGGGTTCCTCAGTAGCATAGGTACTGGGGAGCATAGGTACTGGGGAGCATAGAACTAGGGAACATAGGCACTGGGGAACACAGACATGGACCCAAGATAAACACATAGCTTTGAAATCTGTGTGAATGCATTTTTGGTTATCTCACCTGCCAGGTTGTCCATGTCCTTGTCCTGCAACAGGCTGATGGTGTCATCCTCACCCTCCAACATCAGCTCAGCCTCTGGGCTCTGGCTCGCCACCACATGGCCCCGGAAACTCTTTCTTCCCTTCAGCATGTCCTCTTCCTCATGCCCTAGAGAGACAAAGCTCACTGTGAGAGACGTACCTTAATATTTTTTTGAGTTCATGTGACATTGGCAAGAGTAACAATATGACAGTACGATGGAGGGCGTTTAAAACCATGATGGTAGAAACTGAAAAATAAAAGTCTCTCCTCTCCTTGTTGTTTATAAGACTTAATGAAAGCCACTCATGAATTCATTCGAAGCCTGCCTCAGCTTGTGTGTGTCGACATCTTCATAGGACTTATACCGCGTCCATAGTTCAAAGTTCATCAGCAAAGATGGAAATAAAAACAGGGCGAGGGGCTATTCGCTTCCTCTGGAGATGAACGTCGAGAATTGTCACCTTTAATTACACAAAAAAAAAAACAAAAAAACAAGAGAAAGACCGCAGGCGAGTGTGTCACACATCTCCGCAGCCAGATGTCCACGCGGAGTTGTCTTTTTAAAGAGCAGAACAGAGACAGCTGATAAAGAAAAGATGGACATAAAAGGGAGGAAATGGGAACTGCTTATCAGAAGTGCTGAGGCAGATTACACACTTCTGACATGTTTCTTTTAAGGAGAACCCTCAGGGCACGCCAAGAATTTCCCTGAGGTTCATCATGAAATAAGGGTGGATTTAACTACAATCATTTTTTATTTTATTTTTTTTTTGGAATGTGTTGCATTTGAACCGGAAAGTCGGGAAAAACCAACTGGAACTCCCAGATTTCCAACATTTAAACTTCAAGGAACCTCACCAGTCCCGATTTGAAAATCCAATATGGCTGCTCCATGTACCGACAGGAAGTGGAAGCTGTGATATCACTGGATATTTGTGCTATCTGTGTCTGATTAAATCAGTTGTACACAAAGTACTGTCCAATGTCTATCTGTGGACATGTAATAACAGTGTATGCTCAATATACAGCATAATGTCATTCATTCATTCATTTTCTGAACCGCTTAATCCTAATTATGGTTGCAGGGAGGCTGGTGCCCATCTCACCCTGGACAGCTCGGCAGGCCATTGCAGGACCAACACACACCCACACACACACACACACACACACACACACACACACACACACAACCATTTACACTCACTATCACACCTTGGGGTGATTTGAAACAGCCAATTAGCCTACTGTGCATGTTTTTGGACTGTGGGAGGAAACTGGGGTATCCAGAGAAAACCCACGCAAGCACGGAAAGAACATGAAAACTCTACACAGCCCGAGCCCGCGAATCGAACCCAGGACCGTCTTGCTGTGGGGCGGAAGTGCTAATCACTGCGCCACCGTACCGCCCTAGAGACACACAAAACAAAAAATAAGAAGAACAAATAAATAAATAATAGAGGCACTCATAGAGTACAGTGTAGTCTGAGCAAAAATTAGCAAGAAAAGCTCTCATTTGTAGATACTGTGAGATGGGTGAGGTTTGTCCTTTTAAGGTCATTCAAGGTCAAAGGTAATTGTCTCATTTGAAAGGCCATATATGGTTTCATATTAGTGTTTCCGAATAATGGCAGGTCGATCTACAGTATTTTTAAAGTTAATAGTGGGCTATCTCCAAAAACAAATTCCAAAATCCAATCACCACTGGGACTCAGATGTGGTCGTGACCCCAAGAAGTCTGGTGAGAACGCACGGGTGTGGTCAGGATTTTATTCACAGACAATATCAGTGTTATACAATACCTTCCCCAAACTCTCTCTCCTAACCGAGAAGCTGTCATCAGTTAGGGGGGCAACGACAAAAAAGAAATCCTAGACTATAACAGTTAACCAGACAATGCTTCGTGATCAAAAGCATGCGTGTGAAATTTAAGAAATCTCCGAACCCTCATTACAACTGTGTTAAAAAGCAGGAGGCACGCTGTTGGGCAGAAGTCAAGATCTGATTGGACAGACAGAGCTGAGGATCGGAGTGAAAATAAACCAGGTCGAGTCTGAAAAAAAAATTGAGCTTTGATGGTCACAAAGCAAAAGAAGGAATATTTAATTTCAGAATATTACACATGCTGTCAAACAACCGAGAAGAAAAGCAGATCCTCAATGGTAAATGAGCAGAAATGCTGAGAAGCACACCAGATAAATACACCATCACGGAAACCAATGCTGTGTAGATATTCGCAAACGAAAGCACAGCGCTGTCCATTTGTCAACATTACTAGTGAGGCGCGAAAAGCATTTCGGGCTGGATTTCACTTTCGTTCCTCAAGCAAACGGTAGAATATAAGCAGAACCCTGTATGCTTTCGGGGGTCTGCGAACACTCAGGCCTGTACCCAAAGATAATCCCAGACAGGTAAAGAAGCCCAGATGCAAACAAGACTAGCCACATCCTCCGCAGATGGCACTGCAGGCTGGATCGAGAAGAAAGACGATCTCCGAGTTTCAAAGTTTTTGGAATAAAAAGCCTAGATGAGAAAGCTACAGAATCAAATTCATAAAAAAAAAATATATATATATATATTTAAATCTGATGTGGTTCAGCATCCAGTGTGGAATAAATAATACACACACAGAGTGGGCTAAGATCCGAGCTCCAGTTTTCCAACAACCCTAGTAGGATTAGGCAAATAAATAATAAGCGAAATGACAAATGAATGAATGAATAATACATGAAAAGACTTGGAGTAGGAAACTAATTAACGACTGGATACGCACACACACGCGCACGGAGATTCTGCGGCCCATGGTTAGCACATCCGCCTCACAGCAAGAAGGCCTGGGTTTGATTCCCTGCACTGATTTTTAAAATCAGATCTTTCATATGTGTTTCTGAACTGCATCCTGGGATGAGTTACACATTAGTGGAAAGATGGGGCATTTGGCAATTTACTAGATATTGGGGCAGCCGTGACCTAATGGTTAGAGAAGCGGCTTTGGAGCCTAAAGGTCGCTGGTTGGATTCCCGAACCAGCAGGAAAAATGTGTGGCGGCTGGGGAGTGAGAGCTGCACCTTCCCTCCTGCACATTCATGGCTGCAATGTTCTTGAGCAAGGCACCGAACCCCCAACTGCTCTCCGGGCGACCCGATGTGTGTGGCAGCCCACTGCTCCGAGTGTGTGTGCTTACTGTTTATGTGTCTGTGTGTGTGTGTGTGTGTGTGTGTGTGTGCTCACTTTGGATGGGAAGTCAAAATTTCCCTTGCTGATTAATACAGTGTATCAAAAAACAAAAGAAAAACACTTTAAGCCAAACTGGAAAAAAAAATCGATGTTACCAAAACTGGATAAAACATCGTCTGATTTTTTTTCCCATCATCTTGAACTGATCATGTGGTTTGTAGTCATTCAGAACAAAATGATGCATACAGTAGCTACTAGCACAACACTTTTTAAACCATGAATTATCTTGCCTCCCTTTTTTAGTTTTTTTGGTGTTTTTTTTGTTTTTGTTTTTTTTGTACATGCATGCCGTTTAGGAGAACAGATGTGTTGACGTTAGCGTTAGATACAGATCACTTGTTAATATGACTATAAATCATTATTCTGTCCCTTGCCGAACTGCTAAATTCCAATGGGGTCACTAGAGGGCCTGGAGCCTATCTCAGCCAACCCTGGACGAAGGTGGGGTACACCCTGAATAGTTTGTCAGTCCAACGAAAGGCGACACACACACAACCATTCACACCCACCTAGGGGGCAATATGGAAAAGATGATAAGCCTAATGCGGATGTCTTTGCACGGTAGGAGGAAACTAGAGCACCAGAAGGAAACCCATGCAAGCACGGGGAGCACATGCAGACTCCACACAGGAACGCCCGCACCGAATCCGGGACTCAAAGCCAGGACCTTCTTGCTGTGAGGTGGACGCGTTAACCTTAAAATTCCTGGCTCCAAAAACAGTTTGGGAGAATGCCAGGGGGAATGCGACCTAAGAAAGAACCAGTTTTTGTAATATACAGGCTTTATGTTATAAGATGTTTGTAAAAGCTATTAGATAACCATGAGATCCTGTTCTGTAGATAAACTGTAAAACAGAAGCCGGGTTTCTTTATTATTTGCACATAAACCAACAGGGATGGAGCTTTTACACTGTACATATCCACTCAAGGCCATGGAAACTGGTTTTGAGCTTAAAATGAATCATAGCTTTACTTCTGAAGCTTATATGTGGCTTTTTTTATTTTCACTCATCCTCTACAACTCACTAAGGGGGGAGATTTCACAAGAGCATCATTTAAAGGGAGTAAAAAAAACGACTTTACTGCCTTTGAAAGCAGCTTTGGGGTGAATATATATGAGTGTTCAGTAGTTTTACAGTCCAATATGGAACAGATAAGGAGGCCCACAGTGAAGCCATATTATTGTAGTCAAGGGTCCATGTTTTATATGTTGGCGGAGCTTTGGGGCGCTGCTTACCACTGGCCACACATTTTTATTGCTTCACTCTGGTCACGGAGTCACGTGTGTACACATTTATTTCTCAGGCTTATGAGTATTCGCGTATTCACAGCATCCTGAACAAAAGACGTGAAACGACCAAATGTTCCGCTTAAGCCCCAACTGCACCCAATGTGACTGTTACGCAGTGAATTAAAATATAATTCAGTGCTAACGGTGAAACCTCTCAGCCTTGTGCGAGCCTATGAGACGTGCGCTCATCTATCACACACCCGGGACACCCCAGCTTCCATTTGGCAGTCGTATAATTTCCTAAATGTACAGAAACTGTGGCGGATTCGGTGGAATTAGAGTGGAAGTACAAGGCATTTGCACCAATTCTGATCAAGCAGCCGAGATCATGCATCCAGAGCCAACATGGTTCTCGCTTAGTGTGTCATGCAATAATCATCCGTCCAATCTGTGATCCATTTTCCAAAGTGGCGCATGTGATTGATAAGTCTTTATTCGATTTTCTCGTTCTTGCGCTCACACTTCTTCTTGGTTGCTATCCCCAGCCGTTGTCTGGTTATGATTTCCGTCTCTGCTCTGCATTGCCACAGAGTGTAGGAATAAATTAGCGAGATATTTCAATGGCATGTGCCAAGGCTTGCCAAGGCTGTGGTTTTTAGGGCAAATTGGGCTAGATTTGAAACAAGGCTGCTCGTGGAAAAAAAAAAAAAAATCTGATCATGGTGCGTTTTTTTTTTTTTTGGATAGTTTAAAGAGCTACAGCCACCAGGAGTTTGAGTCATAAAGAATTAGAAACATAAGCTAGGAAACACAAAGGGAACATGTAAGTGCAGACAGTGTATCTTCAGAGATGCTTGAACCCATTACAATTCTCTACATTTCTACATAAATCTAGATGTAAAACATCATGGGATTTTCCCACGAGTCCTAAAAGTAGATTGTAAGCGGGAAAAGTATGCGAAACTCCTCGACGGTGAAATTAGAGTCAGATTCCTTTCAATCAGCAGAATGACAATCAGGTGTTGCGTGGGTGCCCTGTTTTATTTAAAAAGCAGGAAAGGGATCAATTAAAGTCTGATGTTCGCAACACATGTTTGTAGAAGTGCATCAAGGAAAACAAAGGAGGTTTTTGAGGATTTCAGAAAAAGAGTTGATGTTGATACTTATCAGGCTGGAAAAAAAGGTTCGAGGATCATCACTGAAGTGTTTGGACTCCATTAATCCAGAGTCAGACATCAACATCATCACCATCATCACCGTCATCGCTTGATCCGGGGTCGGGTCGTGGGGCAGCAGTCTAAGCAGTGAGGCCCAGAGGCCCCTCTCCCCAGCCACTTCCTCCAGCTCTTCCGGGAGGACACCGAGGCATAATTAGACCACCCGAGAGACATAGTCCAGTGTGTTCTGGGTGGACCCCGGGGTCTCTTCACAGTTAGACATGCCCGAAACGCCACACCAAGGAGGCGTTCAGGTTTTCTAATCAGATGCCCGAGCCACCTCAGCTGGATCCTATCAATACGGAGGAGCAGCGGTTCTACTCCGAGCTCCACCCTGCAGAAGAAACTGATCTCAGCCGCTTGTGTCCGCAATTTTAGGTAAGGGTAGGAACTTAGATCAGCTCAGCTTCCTTTTCTCTATGACAAACGGTACTCAGCTTTACAGCAGAGGCTGCACCAGTCTGCCCGTCGATCTCCTGTTACATCCATCCCTCACTCGTGAACAAGACAGCGAATTTCTCCACAGTCAGACAGACTGTTTAAATTCAAGGTCATTTTTCCCCTCCCAGGATTTATTATGTAGCACAGATCCCGAAACGTATTAATCCACAAAGCCACAAAGGAACACTGGGTAACTTCTTGCACAAGATCGCAAAGGAACCCTGAGTAACTTGTTGCTCAAGATCGCAAAGGAACCCTGAGTAACTTGTTGCTCAAGATCGCAAAGGAACCCTGGGTAACTTGTTGCTCAAGATCGCAAAGGAACCCTGGGTAACTTCTTGTACAAGATCACAAAGGAACACTGGGTAACTTCTTGCAAAGGATCACAAAGGAACCCTGGGTAACTTCTTGCACAAGATCACAAAGGAGCCCTGGGTAACTTGTTGCTCAAGATCGCAAAGGAACCCTGGGTAACTTCCTGTACAAGATCACAAAGGAGCCCTGGGTAACTTCTTGCAAAGGATCACAAAGGAGCCCTGGGTAACTTCTTGCAAAGGATCACAAAGGAACCCTGGGTAACTTCTTGCAAAGGATCACAAAGGAACCCTGGGTAACTTCTTGCAAAGGATCACAAAGGAATCCTGGGTAGCTTCTTGCAAAAGGTCACAATAGAAAACTGAGAAATTTAATTCACAAGGTTGCAAATGAACCTTGGGTAAGTCGAAGAAACAAAGCATTTCTGGGTAACTTCTAACTAAATAAAGAACTTTTATGTTGGCTAATAGTAATGTTGTCCATCAGGAGAACACTGAGCTATGGTGTGCATGTAAGACTTTCATAGAGTGGATGGCCACTAAAAATAAAAAAAAGAAAAGTTGCAAATTGCCTGTCTGCAATTTGTTAAAGATGTGGACATACCAGAAAGCTAGTAGATTTTTTTTTTGTATTTAATAAGACCAAAACAAAATCTTTGGGTACAAACAATGTTTAAAGAAAGATAAGTACTGCATTCCAGTACAAGAACCTTATGTCTCATGTGTGAAACATGATTCGGGCCTGTTTTGCTGCATCTGAGCCAAGACAGCTTTCCATCATTGACTATGTATTGACTAAAGAATTTAATTTATATTGCAAAGTTATGAAGAGAACATATCAGGATGGAAAGATGCCCATGAACTGAATCTCGAGTAAAAGGCCATGCAAGAAGACAACAGTTAGTACATGAACCGTTCAACCAAAGAATGGTTAAAAAAGAACAAAATCAAGGTGTTTTTTTATTATTATTATTTGAATCTTATTTTAGGACTTGTGTCAGAATCTGATATGATTTTACCCAGAAACATAAAAATTCAAATGCCACCGTATGATGTTCAAAAGCATGTGTTTTGGATGGGAAATGATTGGGTGAGGAGATGAAGGATTATAGAGGGGATATTGACTGGACCAGGCGAAATAAAAAAAAAAAAAAGGAACACAATAAGAAAAACCGTAGAAAAAGCCAATGTTAAAAATCTGGGGGCTAGTTTCAGGTCTTGCTGAGATGGAAATTTCGCTGAGACCTGGCCAGCTTGTATGAACCTACGCTACAGAGAAAACAAAGCTCTCAAACATTAAATATGGCAGGTTTACTGCGTGTAAATATTGTTTAAAAAGACGATCCAAACAAGTCATTTTGCTTGAAAAGAAATAATGTGCGCTTTCTTGCAGGGATCTTAAATAGGTGAGGTTAGTAACACAAACACACACACACACAAATACACACACACACACACACACTCCAATAACGAGCTATAAAGATCTTCGTGTAGGATTTGGTAGGTCACGGAGCTGCTCACCTGAAAATGAGACTGCAAGGACACCTGGAGGCAGAACAAGCCGTTAAAGAGCAGGATCGATATTAACCCGACTCCCATTTCATGCTTGCCCAATTCCGCTCGACTAACAATATACCAAAGCTGTGGCCGGTAAGAGGAGAAGCGATCACGCTCTGAGACCTGGCTCGAAATAGCTCGTTATATTGTCAGCACACTTAATAGATGGAGAGGTGAGGTTTTAAAGCGCACTTTCCCACAAAGTCATTTTCTGAACAGCACCAAAAGGGTAACGATGTCTAGAAAAGCATGTGGGAACTGCACCTGCACATGACGCCCTTTTTTCTATTCATAATCACCTGCTTCGAAGACACAGTTCAATTGTAGAAGCTTTGCGAGAGCCAATAAAGTCAGAGAAGGTGATGATAAATTACACTGCATTAAATATAATGATGCTATTTTTTTTAAATGGAAGTTCTGTTTTTATTTAAAATAATAAAAAAAGCCCCAGCAACAAAACAACTTTCATATCCTATCATGTTGTTTCATTTGGGAGGGTAAATGGAAATCTGTAAGCGAACACATCTGACAGTCTGACAAGTAGTTTGAAAATATGCCACTCTGGATAAATCCAAGCCCTTTCGGACTTTAGTCAAATGCCAACGATTTTTGATCTGAGTGATTCATCACAGTCTCCGCTTTCAGAAAATCGAAAAAAGAATGAAAGCTGTATTTATGTTTGCCCTCAGTGGTTATTTCCGCCTAACCACCTAGCTTCACACGGTCACATACACAGCTGTGCAGCCTGAAAGACTTATTGCTACGTAGTCTGGCTAACTACTCCATTATGTTCCTGCTGGTCAAGTTCAAATCAGTCTTGTTTTTATTTTATTTTATTTTTTTTAAAAAAGCTCCCAAACTGAGTGGTGGATTCACTTTTTCTTTATACTATTTTAATTGGTCTACATTTTTGCTATGTTGACACCAGGCATTCATACTACTTGGGGACTTTTTGGGAAAGTTGCTGGCCCTGTTTTAGTTTGAAAACTCCAGGGTTGTGTTTCAGTCACAAACTGAGACTTTTGGAAACAATTACACAGACACCCATGTTCACTTCCTAATCGGGTCTAAGCAGTCATGACGAATCCTTGACGCACCCATCACCTAGCAACCAGCTGCAGAGTAGACAATCTGCTTCCTGTTTGTGCCAGGGTTAGACAAAACTATGATTTTAGTTAATACTAGCAGTAAAAATAAATAAATAAACAAACAAACAAATTCATTTTGTCTTGCCCGTGATGCGCACTGCGGTTGCTGTACCACTTTGCAGAAGAAGATAAGAAAGCTACCACCTCGTTCCAGCAGGTGGACGTGATGTGTATTCATCCATTTGCTAAACATCTTACCCCGGGAGGCTGGAGCCTGTCTCAGGCGACTCGGGGCAACCGATTACCCTAATGTGCATGACTCTGGACTGTAGCAGTACACTGGAGAGCCTGGAGGAAACCCATGCAAGCACAGGAAGAACACGCGAACTCCACACAGGAACGCCTTCACTAAGCCCGGGACTTGAGCCCAGGACCTTCCAGCTGTGAGGCGGATGCACTAACCACTAAACCATCGTGCCACCTTAAAAGTGTAGCGTTCAAAAGATAATCCGGTACTATTCCATACTACTGAAAGAGCACCAAAACAGATCCTTTTATACCACAAAAGTTTGCCAAAGATTCCTTTTTCATTAAGTCTGGATAAATACACTGTACTTATAATCTGATTTTGGGGTTTTTTAAATTTATCAGTGCATTTAAACCCCCATCACCTACAGCCACATTCCCAGCACGTCCGCAGAAAATTAGGTGGATGAAGTAAGAATTTGTACAACGCAGTAGGAACGCAATAGAAGCCAATAACAAAGTGGTACGTCTTTGGACTGTGGAAGGAAACCGGAGAACCCAGAGGAAACCTATGCAAGCACAGGAAAAACATGCAAACTCCATACAAAAATGCCCTTGCTGAGCTCGGGACTCAAACTTAGGACATTCTTGCTGTAAGGCAGACATGCTAACCACTGCACCACTACTGCTGCCCACTGGAAAAATAATACACGCAGGGAATCAGTCCGTGATGTTTCTTTTATATATTTTACGATGTTTGGAATGCATCCATTTACTGGATGTCCTGATGTTATTGGAATATTATATATATATGGGTGATGGAAGGCTCTTTGGGAGAGCAGCTTTTACTGGATGAAAGGACTGCTCTCTAAGAATAACTTCAATAAATAAACAAAATAAATAAGTTTAGTCAGTGTCAGGACGGTTACAGTAACGGTTACTGTTGTTGATTATTTTCTCAGCCCACACCGTCTTATTTCATCCTTTGCTCATAACACGGCTGGGATTTTCACATCCCGGTCATGTTTCTCCAAGGGAAAGAGGACTTATTTCTGATGACACACTTATAACTAATATGCAGAGGAGGTGTTGGTGATTTACTCCTCTTTCTGCGAGTCTGTGTGAATCATACAGGGCTGAAGGCGATCCCTTTCACGTGGCAAGGTTGTGCATTATTCCTGTCATCGAAAGCCACGAGCGAGCACAGGACTTCGACAAGTTCTCAATCACAGCCTTCGCGGTCCCCCAGTGGCCGACGAACCTAATGAGGAATGGGATGGATACACACGTATAATGCGCTATGATGTAAAAGCCACTTCTTTTTAATGGTACTGTTGAGGAAAAGCTGAGGCATACTGAGAGAAATATATTACAGCGTGTCAGCGTGGGCTACAACCGACAAGTTGGGTTTCCAGGGTGGGGTCTGTCGAGCTACACGACACCTACATAAGCTATTTCGGATAGAAAAACTAAGAGAAACACACAATCCAGTGTTCTGGCATTTTGCGGGTGTGGTTTGGAATTTTTCTTCCAGTGGACGGGTCTTTGAAGATGACTCCGCCCCATTTGCGCAAGGATTAAAATGATGTGGTGGCTCAGTGGTTAAGGCTCTGGGTTGCTGATCAGGAGGTTGGGCATTTGAGCCACAGGACCACCAAGCTGCCACTGTTGGGCCCATGAGGAAAACCCTTAAACCTTAACTGCTCAATTGTTTAAATTATTTAAAAAAATGTAAACCACTCTGGATAAAGACGTCTGCCAGTTTCTGTAGATTTAAACGAGGCACTAAAGCTCTTTCACTCACTTATTAGCGAAACCACTTAATCCTATCAGGGTCACCAGGAGGCTGGAGCCTATCTCAGCCGACACTGGACAAAAGCTGGGTACAACCTAAACAGCTTGCCAATTGATCCCATGACCAACACACACACACAACCATTCACACTCAAACCTTGGGGCAGCTTGGACCAGCCAATTAGTTCTCGAACTGTAGGAGAAAACTGGAGTACCTGGAGGAAACCCACAGAACAGAAACATCCACACAGAAACGCAGAGCCTCAGGACCTCCATGTGCTGAGGCGGACATGCTACCCACTATGCCACCGTGCCGCCCCTACACTAAAGCTGTTCTGATGTTTCTATCATTTTACTCACACACTCAAGGTTCATCCATTCATTAATTTTACAATCCGCTTAATCCGGATTAGGGTTACAGGGAGGCAGGCGCCCATCTCAGCTGAGTCTGTTGAAAGCGGGGTACACCCTGGACCGCTCACCAGGCCCTCACACAGACAAGCATTCTCACACATACTCATACCTGGGGGTGATTTGGAACCGCTAATTAGCATACTGTGCTTGTATTTAGACTGTGGGAGGAAACCGGAGAAACCAGAGGAAAACCACACATGCACGGGGAGTACATGCAAACTCCACACAGAAATGCCCCGAGCCCGGGAATTGAACCCGAGACCCTCACGCTGTGTGGTGGACGTACTAACCACAGCGCACACACTCAAGGTTTTTTTAATTTTTTTATTTAATTAGTTTCTATGTTAATGTCACTCGTCTCTGACATTGCGTCATGTTGACACCAAAATCCCCGACAGCTCATACAAGCTGTCGTAATGAATGTTTACGCAGATTAATGTCAGTAAAGGATGTGAAGGATTTATGGACGCTATGGTCATGAACATCGCCCGTAAACAGTTGAACTAAATATTAATTAGAATATCCATTTTCCTTTTTTTATACGCTCTTTTCACATTTCTAACGATAAGACTTTATGTCAGACGCCATTAACATGTAGCCGTCAAATGGCTTTATAAACACCACTATGATGGTTATGTGAGTTATTTGTTTCCAGGATTTGAGTATATTTAATCTCGGTCTCATTGATTCTTAATAAGATTTTATTAATATGAGTGGATGTTTATGTCAGTTGACATTAGCTTGTCTAAACGCCATGTGGCTCAATAAACATTGATAAATACTAAGTTACAGAATGTTGGGTGTGTGTGTGTGTGTGTGTGTGTTTAAAAATTGGAGTATAATTAAACGTGTGCTGTTTTGCATTAATAATAAGCTTTTATTAATATATCCTTAGGTTTCTGTCAGTTGGTATTACGTGCCATGTCGGTCAATAAACATGACTAAGAAACCAAACATAACATCTGTTATATTTCTAAAGATGTTAGAAGTTAAACTCTTTCTGCTTTGCATTAATAATAAGTTTGTGGACTCCCAAGTGCTGCATCGACAAGGTGTGTAACTATCAACACAGGTTGATGCCACAGCCATCCGTGACCGGGAGTCCACGGGTGCTGGAGCTCTCACAGGAGGGAGGGATGGCATACGCCCACTCCCCTGTCACTCACAGCGATCACCAGCCAATCATGGGCGTTTGTGAGCTCATTCATACGAGGGGGCGGATAGCGGTTTCCCTCCAAGTGTGTTAGGCCGCCCCTGAATACGCATGCGCAGCAGTTCGAAAAGAGGCGGGTGGTAGCATCGCATGTCATGGAGGGAGCATGTGCATACTTACACCCCTCCCTGGTTGGTGGTGGTCATATGATAGGGATACTTGATGGGTAAGAATTGAAAACGACTAAATTAGGGTATGGGGGGGGGTATGCAGCATACAGGACATGAAAATAAAGTACAGTACATGACGGATACCCGAATAATATAAAATGAGGTGAAAATTTCAGCTCACTTTACTGGCTACTGTATCCCATGATGCAACATGAAGATTTCTCCAAAAACATGGTAGACATAAGCAGTGGCT
This sequence comes from Neosilurus hyrtlii, assembly GCA_028564935.1. Lineage (NCBI taxonomy): Eukaryota > Metazoa > Chordata > Actinopteri > Siluriformes > Plotosidae > Neosilurus > Neosilurus hyrtlii. The sequence goes on along the minus strand of JAOUQZ010000049.1, from coordinate 25,438,271 downwards.
TGGACTCGGAATATTCAAGCTCAGAACACGTCATGATGGCACGGTGGCGTAATGATTAGCACGTCCAACTCATAGCAAGAAGGTCCTGGGTTCAATTCCCAGGGTCGGACGTTCTTGCGTGGAGTTTCCACGTTCTCCCCGTGCTTGCACGGGTTTCCTTAGGGGTACCCCAATTTCCTCCAAAAACATGCACATAAGGCTAAATCGCTGTCCCACATTGCGCCTCGGTGTGAGAGCAAGTGTGAATGCTCGGGTTGGAGCCTATTACAGCCAACACTGGACGAAGGTGGGGTACCATACGGTGATCATATGTTTTTTCCACGATTTAAAAGGCTGTCAAACTTCACCTCAGCTATTGTTGCAGACTCATGCCATCGAAGGGACGAGGACGCGAAACAGGAAAAAAAAAGTACATCTACACCGCAGGGTGTTCCTCCTCGAGGTACCGCGGGTATCTGTGTAAAAGGGGTATCAGTAACTACATTAAAGCTAATAGGAAGGGTGTCGGGTAATAAGAGATATAAGAGACATAAGGACGCCTGGACCTGCTTATGATTCACGGGTGCATAAATGTATCTATTTGTTTTTGTTTTTGTTTTTTCACACTATCTAGGAAGTAGTTGTCGATCGATAGGAAACGTGGATAAGACACATTTGAAGTCTCAAGCGGAGGTGTATTTCAAACTACTTCTTCTACCAGTCACATTTCTTACATTAGACTCTAATTGAAGTCTACTCTTATTTGTAATCAAGCACAATATATCTGACAGTGTAACCAATCTCTGCTTCTACTTGACTCGCCGAAACGCTTTCAACCCGTGCCAACTTTCAAAATATGTTCGTAGGAAAAATGGTAGAGAAGAAAGACAGAAAAGGAAAATCTCAGTGGTAATTACTGTGGCTGTGTTATGAACAAGGGCCACCTGCAGATCACAGAGCAGCTGGTAGGCATATCCTCTGTTACTGTGTGTGTGTGTGTGTGTGTGTGTGTGTGTGTGTGTGTGTGTGTCTCCCCTATAGATGCCATCTGACATTTTCCCTGAAACTGGATCAATGTATTTAGAATTAGAGTGCATAAAACAAAAGAATCAATAACGATTCCAGTCCAGAATGTAAATGTGGAATCTGTGGTGTGAGTAACATTCTACTGCGCAACGTTTACACCAGATTTCAGTAAAAATATCTATCTACCTCGGGTAAATAAGATAAGCCGATCTATCGCTCTGGCCGAGTTATAGATTTGCCCTTGTTCCCTTAATACCCCCTCGCTCGTCTTCATCCTGGAGGACCCTGAGGAAAAACGCCGGGAGTAGTTAATATTATCGAACCATTTCGGTTTTCAAAGCCGGTGTTGTATGACGCAGCGTCGAATCGACATCAGGAGTCAGACGGAACAAACAGGTCAAGAGGAAAGTCTGAGAGGCGGATGCAGGGGCAGAGAAAAGAAACGCGGTTGGCCTGATCACCACATGATTTTCTGGCGAACAAAATCCGCCGTAAAATCTCACTGCCATGCTCAACTGACAAGCCTCGTAAACATTCCAGCTGTAAAATTAAAAACAAACTGCTTCTCTGCTCAGAAAACACTCATAACTGCTGAGTATGGACTGGACAAAGCCGTGTGTGTGTGTGTGTGTGTGTGTGTGTGTGTGTGTGTGTAGTCAACATAAAATGATGTCAGTCTATGTAAAAAAAAAAAAAAAGTAATTTCGGGATAATGAGCCAGAATCCAACTGTGTTTTGATTGGCTGCTGGCAGAATGGCTTACCATATTCTTCCAAAGACTTGCACGAGATGTCCAAGTGGGTGGAGCCAAAAGGGTTCCTGACAAATCTCCGCCTCCTCCTGAGGTCATCTTCCCAGTAGTCAAGGCGCCAAAAGTCATGCAGCTGACTGTGGAGAGGAAATAAGAGAGTTTATCAACTAATCTTTAAAAGTTTTAACAACAAGAAAAACCCCACAGATTTATTGCATGAATAAGAAAATATAAGTTTTCCAAACAAACAGGAATGTCCTGAATTTTCATAATGCGACATACAGAACATAAAGTATATACAGTATGTGCACACACACACACACACACACACACACACACACACATGGCTGGGATGAATAACTGTTTTGGTATACACTACACAGGAACATTCATTCATTCATTCTCTAAGCCACTTATTCCTAATTAGGGTCGTTGGGAGGCTGGGCGACTCTAGGCGAGGGCGGGGTACACCCTGAACAGCTGACCAGACCATCACAGGGTCATCACACTCTAACACAACCACCATTGTGGGAGGAAACCAGAGTACCTGGAGGAAACCCACGTAAGCGCGGGAAAAACTTCTTTAAAAAAAA
>JAOUQZ010000049.1:25402931-25414691 GCA_028564935.1 Neosilurus hyrtlii | reverse complement strand
CAGTAAACACACACACACACACACACACACACACACACACACACACACACACACACACACACACACACACACAAACAGAACTATGAACACACCTATTTCTCTGCTGTGTCCACACACAGTGGTCCAGAGGGCCGTACCTGTGTGTCAGCGCCCCCCAGGCTCCGTGTTTGTTGGTCAGGATGTTGACGATCTTCTGTTTAAGCTGATTGGCAGTGACGCGGTCGCGGTGTTTAGCAGCACTGATGAGGTGGTCACACATCTTCTCCTCCTCTCTCCTGTCTACAGCGTACTGTGCACAGTTTGACTAGAGCACAAGAAGGAAAGGAGAACACAGAGTGAGGATAAGAAACATTTATACCATGGTCAGTACATAGTATATTATGCTACTGTTTATTACATGGCTCATTTATATCTCTGATTGGTTAATTAGGGTTAGTTAACGACTTAGAGGTCAGTTATTTCTTTATAACACATCAATTAAATATTTTTAATCAATAAATAATTTTTTTTTATCCATGAAATCTTTTTATTTTTAATTTATTGAAAAGGAAGATTGGCGGCACGGTGGCATAGCGGTTAGCATGCCCATCTTACAGCAAGAAACTGGTGGGTTTGAGTCCCGGGCTTCAAGTGTGGACTTGTATAGAGTTTTGTATGTTTTCCTATTCTTGCGTGGGTTTCCTCCGGGTGCTCCGGTTTCCTTCCACAGTCCAAAGACAGCATGTTGGGCTAACTGGCTATTCAACAACCCTCCCTGGTTGGTGGTGGTCGTGTGATAGGGAATGCAATACTTGAAGGGTGGGAATTGGATACGAGCAAAGTTAGGGGAGAAAATGGGGGAAAAAACAAAAACAAACAAACAAACAAAAATTTTCACTTCATTAACATAATGATAAAGTTCTTCTTGTGCCTAGGGGTCAAAAATAAAATGACAGTTGCAATAAGTGCTAATAAATGCCCCTGCGGTAGGACTCAAATTGCCCTGTGCTTAGGAGCGGAGCAGAAATAAGGACAGTTGATCCCAGGGTTGCCAGGTATTCAGATTCTAAGCCTATTCTCCTATAAAAAATATTCCCAAGTTCCTAATTTAACACAAATGATCAGAATTGAACTTAATAACTTTCTACAAACCGTAATGGGTTAGAAAAGAGAGTGCACCCCTGATGTGTTAACAGAACCACAGGACTTCTATCAAATATGTGCTGTAGAGACTATGAAAAGGGGGGGAAGCATAAAGTGGAAATGCCATGTATTAGAAATATGTGCAAACTATGGTGAAATAGGATTGAACATAAACGCCGACTAATAAGAATAAAAATGTCTCTGACTTTATTTTTACTGAAGTCTACTTTTAATTACTCTTTTGTACTTTTGTTGGGGTGATGGATGTTAGTGGAACATGGCAACCCTGATTATGACAATATGTGAACGATTCCAAGGCATGAAGAGTTCCATGAAGCACTCACTGCTCACCATAAAGTTCTTTTTAATGGCGATAAAGTAAACAAGCCAAAAGCTACCTGTCATGAATGCATGTGAAACAAGGATGCATATGCTAGATGAGGAGTTTATTGTAGACTGGCATCCCAACAGATCCAGGAAGAAGAATACATATTTAAACAAGCATGTATAGCATTTAGCCGGCTAACAATGTACAAACTAAGCAAAACAGGCATGAGGCAAAGAAATCATCAAGAATGTAGAATATACTGGAAACCAGAAAGCTGGAACACAGCAAAGAAAACTGAGATAGCTGCTGTGACAGCCGATGAAAGCCATAATTCTGAAACGGGCAAATAACAGCAGCTGAAGTAAAGTAAATAAGGCTAACATGTTGAAATGCCCCAGAACAAACTACTTCTTCACCCTGTTTGTTCGGTCTTTAGAGAGAAATATCAGTCCTGGGTCTTTAGTACAGACCTCGCACTCAGTTAATAAGCAGCTTATATTACTATATACAACAACTAAAAGCCTTTCCTCATTACTGAAAGCTCTCAGCTACGTATTAATGATGAATTCATTTATGTACACTACAGTATTACGTCATCTTGCTTTTAATATCATATCAAAGAAGTTGGGTATACTCTACAGCTTCTAATAAACTCTGATAAACACATTCATGATTTGGCATTTTTGCTGAACTCTTTCTATCTCATGAGAAACTGAACCACACACAGCTACTCGTGAAATCATTAAATCCGCGTCCAAGGTCCTCATGAGGCTGTGAAGTATTACAGCATCTCTCCAGAGTAAAGGAGCGGCTAGGCAGCGAGCCTGACTTCATCTCTCCGTCTAAAATAAGATTGTCTTACCGCGCAGCACCCATCCCCAGCTCCTGAGGGGATTGCTGGCTAATATTCAAAATCTAATTTGCTAACAGAAGCTTTCGGGCAGAGGAGGGATGTGGAGTGAAGGGAGGGAGTGAGGGAGGGAGGGATAGAGGGAGTTGGTGTGGAGGGGGTTTAATTGAATTTCCCGTCTTATATTTGAATTCTGTCAGATGTTATGCCTCGACATATTCTTCAAACGGGCGATAACTCAATCTCCGGGTGTCATCTCGCTTCAGTGTGCAGCGCTCTGACAAATATCAAGCATTATTTATCACTTCAAGGGGGATATAAGGGTTTAGTCGTGACACCAGTTTAATTGTAAAAGAGGGCTTATCTGCCCGGATCTGAATAAAGTGGACGGGAAGAAGGATGAGGAGTGCACAGTTTGGCAGACGCAATGAATCGTGGGTCAGGGAGACTTCTCTGTCTCACCGCTGGCTCGAACTATCTTAGCGTCCTGTGTGGTTATCTAGTGGGTCAAGGATCCTGAAGAGCAGTCTATCAAAAAGCTGCCAAAGAAAAGCTGCTGCTTCCTGATAAGAAACTCATCACATCTGTGATGTCTGACGACTAGTTTGTTTAAACGGTGTGTATAAGACAATCATACCACTTCATTTTCATCCATAAGGTCTTCTTCATTAGCGTCGCTATAAACGAACTGAGAGCTCATTTCTATATCAGTAATAATATTCATCAGGAAACATTACTAACGTTTGAAATATCTGGTAACAGTCTGGAACTATGCTTGCTTGATTCTACTAATAGAGCTGCCCCATACCAACACCCGATACCCCATGATACTGTGTGGCATAGTACTAAAGAATATAACAGCTATAACCCTTGGATACTGTTCCACAACATCAGCTAAAATCAAACATTCACTTTATATATACGGCGGCGCAGTGGTTAGCACGTCGCCTCACAGCAATCAGGTCACGGGTTCGATTCCTGGGTTTCTGTGTGGAGTTTGCATGTTCTCCCCGTGCTTGCGGGGGTTTCCTCCGGGTACTCTGTTTTCCTCCCACAGTCCAAAAACATGCACGGTAGGATGATCGGATGTTCCAAATCACCCCTAGGTGTGAGAGTGAGTGTGAATGGTTGTGTGTGTTTTGGCGTGGCGAGCTGTTCAGGGTGTGATTCTATATAACAGCATCATTTTGGAGACAACAAACAGTAATTTATTTAAGTATTTATTTACTATTTATGATTTATTGTTATTATATTACTATTTATATTAAATTATACTTTTATATCACTGAATTATTATTTAAGTGTTTGTTTATTTGTAAGCTTGGTTTGCAGCTGTTCAGATTAATTTTTGTTTTTTAGATAGATAAATAGATAAAAAATTATAATAGCAATAATAATAATGATAATAATAATAATAATAATAATAATAATAATCATTATTAGTATTATTATTATTATGATTGTTATCATTATTATTATTATTATTATAACAACAACAACAACAACAAAAATAATAATAATAATAACAATAATAATAAAAAATAATAATAATAATATTTATACCAGGTAAAATTTAAACACAGATGACTTTAACAAATCTATCTACAATGCTTTATGGATCATTTCAATTAATTGATATCATACAGATTGCTCATTTCAACATTAGTACTTGCGATCCAAAACTAATTTACTCAAAATCATCACAGAATAAAAGGATATAAATGCAGCTTTAATTTTTAAATATAAAAGGGATTCCCTTCACTCTCAGTACACAAAAGCTTCTGATATAACAGAGGGCTTGATTTAGCTAAGCTTTAATTCTTTCCCGGTTTAATCTGGTAATGAGCTGCAGTTTTTATAGCGTCTTGGTTTAAGCTAATATTCTCCCATGTCGTGTAAATACGGTCACCAGGGATGTGTTGTAATTTGGCACAAGTGCTAACATGAGCACTAGAACTGAATTATAACATTCCTCTTTCTTTCTTTTTCTGCATTTTTCTGTTAATCTCCACTGGGAAAGAACGAAGGGATTAGCCAGCATCACTGGGTGCATGCACATTTTTCCTGAAAATCATTTCAGGATGCAGATATATAGTTATATAGATATATAGAAAAATATATAGCCACATCTGATACCCAAAAACGCAAAACAGTGCTTGGAAAATGTAAGCAAAAGTACTGAATACCTCAAATTCTGCATGCTTGTGAACATCTTCGGCTCGCTGGCGGTTCAGGATGAACTCAGCCTCATTGGCCACCCGTACAATGTGATCCTTCATGGCGTGACACAAGAGCCTAACACACACGGAGGACAAGGTCAAATAAGACATCCCCACAATGTGAAGTATTTACACCCTGCAGTTTTCTGTGACATGAAAACCTGTAACAGGGACGAGTATATAATATGTGAGAACATCTTTTCTTTTTGTTTTTGACAAAGAATTAAAAATTATTTAATAAAAAATTTAGGAATAAGAATAAAAAAACAGTTAAAAAATTTAATTATACACAAAAAACAACAACAATTTTAACATTGGCACTTTACAATAAAATATTTATAAATGTACACAAAAAAATACATATTCCTTATTACTTTACATCTAATTCTCTGAAAATGATCAATATGAGCTAATAGTTGTATTAATATATTGACTGGTATGTAATTTAATATGATGGTATGCAATTTTCGAACTGATGCTGAATGTACTCTGAACATTTACACATTTACACCTGAGTTTCGATTTTCTAAAATAAATACACTGAAATTTTTGACACATTTATTGTCATTTGTAAATAATTAGAATTACTACTGCTTTAAAAAATCAGAATTATTATTTGTGGCTGCAGCTTATGTTGCTTATGGGGGCAAAACATTTGAAACAAGCAAAAAAAGAAAATGGAGTTGTGTCTCATACAGAACATAAAAACTATTTAGAAGTTTAAACATTCAGTTTATTCAGTTTTTTTTTTTGGTTTACATTCATTCATTTATTCATTTTCGGAGCTGTTTAATACTTATTAGGGTCGTGGGGAGGCTGGCGCCCATCTCAGCTGACTCTGGGTGAGGGCATAGTACACCCTGGACAGCTCTACAGGTAATTGCAGGGTACATTTAATCATGTGTACAATAATATACTAATCGTTTATAATATAAATCAAGTAAACAAGTGTTAAACAAAGTGTAATATTGTAAATAGTGTAAAAATATGTGTTAACGTTAATGAGAGGCCTTTTTAATTCAGCGACATCCACCAAGGCTTCCACCGAGGTGCATAAATAGTTCAGTATATACTACACAAGAACAAAAGCAAAAAGCATGCTAAAATTGGATTTTTATTTATTTATTAGTTTATTCATTTATTTATTAGTTTATTTATTTATTTATCTAGTTATTGCTGTTTTTTTTTAAATATGATGGATATTAATAAGCTTGAGAGCACGCACAAGCAAATATCTCTTTAACTCTGTTTACAGTGTCTCATTAAGTCTCTTGACGAGTTTTATGCAAGACAGAAACAATGAAAAGCAAACTAAAATGAGATCCGTATCGTTACTATTTACAAAATCTAACCATCACACTGAGAAAGGTATGTGAGCTCTGTGCTCTGAGCACTGTGTAGCTAACAATATTTGATGTAGTTTGTTAAGCCTTCTCAAACAATAATGAAACGAACGTAAACTGCACTCTGTGAGGAGTTTTAGTATATAATACAGGAATCACAAATAAATAAATAAATAAAATAAGACTTTCATGGTTTATCTTTGTAATTTTAAAGCGTAAAATATATACACTGCTTGCTCCCAGTGAATATAACATAATACTTTTTAATCCCAGCAGACTGATCAGACTGTGCAGTTTGCATGCAGTATATAATAAATATGATTATTACTTGCCATGTTTTATGTTAACGAGTTACAGAACAACAATATTAACAACAAACAAGGTCATGATTTAAAAAAAAAGTTTGCTTCACAATTTTTTTAATACAATACATAGCTCAGCTAGTATGACCTCATGAACATAAAATTGTCTACACGTGTGTAACTTAAAAAATAATAATAAAAGAACAAAGTACCAGTATCCAGCTCTCATCATCCACTATCACTAAAATCACTAACGTCCTGTTAAATATTCCTCTGTAAAACCTGTACAGTGTAAACAGCTGGATTTTTGACACCAGTCATACCATCACATTTCAGTGTAATATAACACACTCATTTGTAACAGCTCAAAGTCTCCAGTGTCAAGATTACACCCTATTCTACACGTCGTTAAGCCGACATTTGGTATAATTGTGCTTCCCTGGTGCATGATACTAAGTGTAATTTCTTTTTATGTCACGGTTAAGGTTTAATTCAAAACCATATTCATCAATCTCAAACATGTCCTGGAATCTTGACAAGCACTGAATTACCTTTTTAAAGCTTGACAAAGAAACAAGCTGTAAACTCATTGCGTCTGCTAGTAATAAGAGGGATAGAATAAAACTAGTGCAGACTTTCACACTTTCTTCATGGACAGGGGATTTCAGTGCAACTGGCATTTAATTTTTGGGTTACACAGCACATTATTTATTCATAAAGAAGCCTGGGGGGGGGGGGGGGGGGGGGTTGTAAAATTTTGTACATAGGAACGTGACTTATAAAATGTTGTCATAGAGCTTCACCTCTTAACTTTTTTCTCTTCTGACTTTTCAGTCCACCAAGTTTGATGTACTCACTGGGTAAATGTGTTGCGGATAATATTGGCTGCAAATAAGTAATAATATATTTAAACAAATGTACATTAAAATAAAAGACCACAGGGGTTCCAGATGCTCCCACCGAAAGGACCATTTCATAAAATGCCAATACAAAACAAGCATATCAAGTTTCAGCGCGCGGCAAGTAAATGTCCGGAAAACTACTGTACAGTTTTGACTCTGTGACCTTGAAAAGTAGGTCAAGGTCACCCGCCCACAGGGTCATCCGTGCACTAATAGTGAACCAGCATACCAAGTTTGAAAGCCCCAGCTTCAGCACGTGGCACGTAAATATCCAGAAACTAAAGCGTGACGGACAGATGGCTGGACGGAAGCCATTTCTAGTTGTATGCTTTTACTTCAGATTTTTTTCTGAACTGTAAATTTTCCTCAATTTATTAGTTAAATAGTTACATAATTTGCATGAAACTCATAAATTACTCATAGTTTAAGATATGGAAGACATGATCTAAAAGGAAATTGTATTATTAAAATATGCAAAATAAGAACAAATATAAAACATGGAAGGGTTTCAGTTTGGATAGTCAGATAATGGAATGTGCTCGGTGATGAATTGAAGATGTGTTTTAGGAACGATAGAATTATTATAACGTATGGGGCAACTACATCTCTCGCTGATTTGCACAGCCGCTTAATCCCTCTAGGGTCGTGGGGAGGCTGGAGTCCATCTCAGCCGGCACCGTGTGAAGGCGGGGTACACCCTGAAAAGCTCACCAGACTATCACAGGGCAACACACACAAACAACCATTCACACTTACGTTCACACCTAAGGGCAATTATGTAAATTGTAAAAATAGTAAATTAGTTAAAGGGTACCTGTAGTGAATTTGTATTGTTAGCTCTTTAAAACAATCACATATAAGAGGTTCCATCAGGCAACATCAGTCCTTGCCCCACGTGAAATACACATGAGTGCTGCCACACTACTACTACCGCTACTACTAGGCATGCTTAGCGACATGTCTTCTTCATTGGCTGTTCCAGACCTGGTAGTGACTCATTGTTTTGTCCTATAGGCTAGGCAGCGTGCAGCAGACACATAGAAAATGTGTTCACATAAAAAATATGTGTTGTACATCTGTTGTGTGGAAGATGGTCTGTAAGCCAAACCGTACGATGCTTATACCCAATTCATACACTGCTGCAAGACAAAGGACTTACGACTGCCATATATAGATTCATGAAGTACAACTTAACACTGTCGTAAAACTGTTGTGGGTTTAATGTAGGGCACTCATAGGATTATTGTAGGAAAAGCATACGATTCTGAGCTCATCAGGTGACGCAAACAGCATATTGCATTCGTAAGTCTGTCATAACACAGCTGGAGGTCGTTATAAGGCATTGCACAACAGACCTAGGAAATGGACCTGACATCTGGAATTAACTACCAGACTAAAAAACAGTGAACATGTTCAAAAGTTCATGACAATGGACTATGATGGATTCTACCTTTGCACAACATCGGAATTTTGTATGCCACACCCAGAAGTGTCCTAGGGATTTTCTGCTGTCTACCTGTTGTGCGACGTATCTGAAAAAGGTGTTAGTAAGGCAGTTACCCTGTCCTTATGAAAAAAACGAGGAAGTGAAAAACGATAGTTTTTACGATAGTTCGGCCTTCTGGCGTTCTTGCTCATTCTGCCCACTCTGCCAATTCTAATATAATCCTAATAAACCAACGCAACCGTTTCATGACATCTATGACTACCACACATTCCAGGCTCTTAGTTTGAAAAATAGAAACGCCAACCACATCTAAAAAGGTTTTGATCTGCCACATGCTTCCCAATATAACAAATTAATCCGTGGTGTAATTTCAGAAGATGACAGATCTGCCTTCTGAAATTGTGTCCCATTGTCTGTTTCATTTCAACTGGAAAGTGGTAATGAGAACCCATGTCGCAAATGGAGCTCATGTATGAAAAAAGCATACAAAGAAAGTACACAAAGATTTGGACTTTACGCCAAAGCCTACATGCTGCGGTGAGATAATTAAAACAACAATCCAGAACATCGTAACTTGTTTTGTCAACTAAGATGGCATCCCAATGTTTCTTGGACTGACTGATCAAATGGAAAACAACCACAGTAGGTGACATACGATGTATACAGTTTTCACAGTAAATATACAGGATGTAATGACTGTGTGTGTGTGTGTGTGTGTGTGTGTGTGCTGGCCCTGCAATGGTATGGCGAGCTGTTCAAGGTGCACTCCACTTATACCCAGAGTTGGCTGAGATAGGCTCCAGCTTCCCAGCAACCCTAGTTAAGAAGGTGTTCACACTAGAGTTGTGATAGAAACACTAATGGAAATTCGCAGCTGTCGCTTTTTTATTTCAGAATATTCTCAAATTTGTCGCGCGACATTCGCGGCATCGCATTTCGGTCACCTGTTTCGTGAAAGCATTGCAAAAAAATTTCAAACATGTTTGAAGTTTCCGCGAATGTGGCAAAACGAGGCTCTGACGTCTCCGACTCTTCCCAAACAGTCTGCACATGTCGTGAGAGGGTCACAAAGTTTTTTATCGCAAATTATTCGTTTTTCATTCGCAAGGAAAAGTGACAAATTGGAGACACGGGGAAAGTTTGCGAAAAGATTGAGATTTCCTGGCACCTGCCATATTCCGTGTTTTTTGTCATCATTCGTATTTTGTTAGCATTTTGTTCACTCTAATAATGTGCAAATCTGAAGGCTTGTGTGTGAGCGTGTGTGTGTGTGTGTGTGTGTGTGTGTGTGTGTGTGTGTGTGTGTGTGTGTGTGTGTGTGTTTGGTAAATTGTGAATGATTATCCTTTAAAAGGAATCTCCTGCTGTATGCTGTATTCTAACAGTGTTACAGTAGAGTTGCTAAAAACAAAGAGACAGCAGGACAGGTGTCTCACTACAGATGTACAGTGGGGAGAGTGATAGACATGCCAGCACCCTGGACAGCGCCTGTCATTGCTCACTCACACTCTCTGAAAGGAGTTCCAAGTGTGCGCGCGTGTGTGTGTGTGTGTGTGTGTGTGTGTGTGTGTGTGTGTGTGAGGGGACAGACAGATGGGTCAACAGATGGATATGCAGGCTTAGCCGGCCCTGATCAGCTTTGGGGGGGAAAACAATACACAATGTCCTGACACAACACACACACACACACACACACACACATACAATGGTGTAATTATAACACAATAGGACGTTGCAATGCTTTTAGGATGACAACAGAATGTTGCTATGATGCACTGTGATGCACTGAATTGTTACTAGAACATCATACTGACACACTGTGGTGTTAATAGAGTGAAGTTGCGGAATATCACACAACATGGTGCTGTTATGCCACACTATGGTGCTACTATGACACTCTGTGGTGTCACTCTGATAACACCATAGTGCATTATGATACACTGTGCTGTTAATGGCATTGCTATGATACAATTCAATGTTACGATGAGACTGTGGTGTCACTATGACACAGAACATTGCAATAGTTGTACAATGTGTTAGAGTAACGCCATAGCTTTATGATCTGCTACTGTGCTGTGTTGCTATAACTGGAGTAAGAAATCCAGGGGGTGGTTGTACCCGAGGATTTCTTACTCTGATTTGAATTGAAATATCGAATTGCTAATTTACTCTTCTTAGTGCAATACTCATGTTTAGAGCAGGTCTCGAACATCATATAACTTTATAGTGTCATGCACCTCATGATTAAAAGATCTACCGCTCACCTTGTGTATACCATCCACCTTTGACATATCATGCACCCTTTTGTATGTGTGTGTGTATATGTGTGAATATGTGGACACATTAATAAAACATAATAAGGCTCATATTGATAAATTAATAAGTGTGAATATGTGGATAGATGTATATGTGTCTGCATATACATATAGGATATATGTATCCATGTGTCTATATGTGTAAATATGTAGGTATTTGTATATATTTATATGTATATATAGGCAGATATATAGCCTGTATTTACCTTAGTTGTCCTTTGTGCACTTTTACAATTGTTGCTAAACAGAAACACTGTTCACACACACACACACACACACACACACGCACTCGGAGCAGTGGGTTGCCACACACATTGGGGCACCCACAGAGCAGTTGGGGGTTAGGTGCCTTGCTTAAGGGCACTTCAGCCATGAAGGTGGAGGAAGGGAAGGTGCAGCTCCCCCCCACACATGCACACACATTTTTCCTGCTGGTTTGGGAATTGAACTGGTGATGTTTTGGTCCCAAAGCTGCTTTTCTAGCCATTAGGCTACGGCCTCCCAACTCTCTTGTAATATGTAATATGCTGCTTTCTTTATTGACATAGAAACATTTGTGTTTTTCTGTAACATTTATCATTTAGCTAGACAAGTAATGTTTGGAAATCTAAAATATTTTCATACTGACAAATCATAAAATAAAAATCCATCGCAAAGTTTATACTAAAAAAAGGGGGTTGGAACAGTAATTAACACGTAATGACTATGTTATTACCTAATCAATTCTGTAGACTATCTATCTCTCTATCTATTTATGTATCTACATGGAGGCATCCTCCTGGTACTCTGGTTTCCTCCCCCAGTCCAAAGACATTAGGTCAACTGGCTACTCTAAATTGTTCATAGGTGTGAATGTGACATGCACACACACACACACACACACACACACACACACACACACACACACACACACACACACACACACACACACA
>JAOUQZ010000049.1:25336921-25347809 GCA_028564935.1 Neosilurus hyrtlii | reverse complement strand
GTCATACTAAGCATTTCACTACATATTGTACTGTGTATAATTTGTATGTGACAAATAAAATTTAAATTTGAATTTGATAATGTGTTGTTGTGGGCATGTTAAACCAAAACACATTTAAAACAAAAGTAAGTATGGCTGGGCAAAATATTAAAAAAAACATTGTTATCACAACATGACCACGTGTATCGTCAGCCAGTTGAATACCAGCAGTATAGGGGGCCAGCCGTAGCCTAATAGTTAGAGACGTGGCTTTGGGACCGAAAGGTCACTGGTTTGATTCCCGAACCAGCAGGAAAAATGTGTGGCAGTGGAGGAGTGAGCTGCACCTTCCCTTCCTCCACCTTCATGGCTGAAGTGACATTGAGCAAGGCACCTAACCCTCAACTGCTCTCCGGGTGCCCCAATGTGTGTGGCAGCCCACTGCTCCGAGTTTGTGTGCTCACACTGGATGGGTTAATTGCAGAGGCAATAATTTCTCTTGACGGATTAAAAAAAATGTGTGATTAAAAAAAAAAGGTTTTGTCCCCCATAAACACATCAATGCAGAGTCTGTACAATGTAGCATTATATAAGGAAGTAACCAAATAAATATTGGACCTATTATATGATATATGGTGCATGTTAAGTGGGCAGTCTCAGGAGATTGAGGAGCAGAGATGGTTCATGGGTAGGGAAAAACAAGGTGGACACACAGAAATGGTGCTTAGGTGCAGAAGAGCATGTTAATGGTGGCCGGTGTCTGTCAGTCTGTCTGTTCTGTCATGTTCTTTTATCTCTGAAAAGTATTTTAATATCACCATAAGATATCGTGATGAATATCATTGTTGGAAAATATCCTGATACAATTTTTCGCTCATATCGCCCAGCCCTAGACATAAGGAGCTAGTCAGCTTTCTACCTAAAGGACATTTATGATCAAACAACTGTAGCACAGTCAGCACTGATAAAATCCTGCCTGATATTTGTTTTCTGAAACCTTACCAAAGATTGTCCTCTCTATCCTTAATGGACGAGCCTCCTATATTATCAATAAAACATAAATAAATACACAGCACTAGTATGATTTAAATATATTTTCACAAGACCGACTCGACCCAATAAATTACAGGGAATTGAAAACAGGGATTTTGGATGTATGAGGTAAGACAAGGTCAGACAAGGTCACTCACCAAACTGCAGTTTCCACCTGACTCTCGCTGTGTTGATGAAAGTCAAGTTGAGAGAAAAGAGGGAAGAGCACCTGAATGCCCCCGATGGAGTGGATGGCACTGTGGATTGAGTGGGTGACGATAGCCTTTACATCCTGCGGAGAAGATAAATAAAAATGGACGGATTTTTCAGGGGTGTGTGTGTGTGTGTGGGGGGGGGGGGTCTTATTTTAACTAGAACTAAAGAATCTCACTCATAGCTCACTCAGTCATTTGCCAAAACTCTTGATCCTACTATTTGGGTCAGTAGGAGGCTGAAGCCTATTTCAGCCGATACCGGATGAAGGCTGGGTACACCATGAACAGCTCGCCAGACCATTGCAGTGCAACACACAACCATTTCCATTCATACCTTGGGTCGATTTGAAACAACCGGTTAGCCTAATGTGCATGTCTTTGGACTGGGGGAGGAAACCGGAGTACCCTGAGGAAACCCCACACATGCAACAGGAGAACATGCAAACTTCACACAAAAACCAAAAAAACAAAAAACCTTAATAATTAAAAAATGTATTTAATACAAATATGGTGCACAATGTATCCATCCTCAGATGTAGGAGGAAATGTGAATTAATGACAGCAAAGCACAATAATGTGATGTAAATAAGATTCTGTAAAGATTTATTGAAATATGTTGACTGGTAGAGCAGCAATTGAGGATTAGCTGTACGTGTGATGACAACAACGATGATGCGGACAACAATGACGCAAAACGGAAAAAACGTTCCTCTTCCCCTCCTAGAGTTGACTGTTTTCCTATAACATCATGCTCTAAAGTGATTTATTTCTCGTATAACACAGCAACTTGATGGCCATGACTATTTTTTATTGGATAGCACAGAGGTTCCCAACCCTGGTCCTGGAGGATCCTCTGTCCTGTATACTTTAGTGCTTTTCCTGCTCTGTCACACCCTCTGCTATTCACAAAGAACTGGTAATCAGCTAAATGGTTAAATCGTGTGTGTATAAAGCAAGGAAAACACTAAATTATGCAAGGCAGGACCAGGGTTTGGGAGCTCTGGGTTTTGGGAATGACATACCATGTTTTTTATCCCTTTACATTTATATTCAGTGTTGTGAAGCGTCCTTGAAACAAGTTGCTTCCTATTATAGCAGGATAACCGTCGCTCTCTCACCAGCTGTACGTTTAAAAAAAAAGTCTTCTTGAGTTATTAAGACAAAGACTCAGCTATGAAGCAAAAACACGTTACAAAGAATCCATTATATATATATATATATATATCCCTCGCCCAGAGTCGGCTGAGATGGGTGCCAGCCTCGCGCACAACAGTCGAGCTTAAATTATAAGATAAGACTAAAATATTTTGTCATAGCATTTATTTTTTAACGTTGACAGATCGATTCAAATATCACCTGCTTACTCTGTTGTATAGGATCCGAAATGGTCACGGTAATCTCACAAATAGCTGTGAAGGAAAGCTAGCAACCACTCACTGAAAAACATGCACCCCCAATCAATCACTGATGGCCATGCCCTCCAAGCAATCATTAATAACTATGCCCTGCACCAACCAATCACTGATGGCCATGCCCACCACCAACCAATCTCTAACAACAATCCCCCCATCAACCAATCACAAATGACTGTGCACCAACTAACCAATCAGTGATGACCATGCCTGCCACCAACCATAACAACAGGTCCAAAAATCTTCACAACAATTTTAGAAGTTCTTTCTTTCTGTCTTTAATTCATTCATACTGCGGCATGGTAAGGTAGTGGTTAGCATGGCCGCCTCACAGTGAGAAGGTTGTGGATTTGAGTCCCAGGCTCGGCAAGGGCGTTTCTCTTTGGAGTTTGCAGTTTTCTTCTGTGTTTCTGAGGGTTTCCTACAGATACTCCAGTTTCCCTCCCACAGTCCAAAGGCATCCACATTAGGCTAAATGATGGTTTCAAATTGCCCCTAGGTGGGAGTGTGAATGCTTGTCCATGTGTTAGCCCTGTGATGGACTGGCGAGCTATTCAGGGTGTAACCTGTACCCCCCACCACACACACACACACACACACACACACCTGTAACATGAGGGCATGTGGCGAGTGGACAAAAATAGAAGCGTTTTCTCTGGGCGAAGACTCCAGACACAGTTGAGCATCCGTGGCTTTGGCGTTATAGGTAAAGCAGATGCTGCTGGCCAACTTCCCATCATACAACACCTGTTTATGATGCTCAGCCAGATGGATATCACTCTCCGACTTAAATTTAAACGTGCTCTGTGGAGATACACAAACACAAAAGGCATAAGACAGATCCACAATAACAAAGAATACAGCATATGAAGTGCTACAGGACTCAATCAGTTCGTATTAGAACTAAAATGGAAGGTTTCTTTTATGTGATGATTAAAATCATCCAAAGCCTCAAGTGTATGATGAATTATGAATGAGGCGAATAAAAGCCATCATGGCTAGAGCTGAAGGGGGCAGCTGTGGAATGCTGTAATTGAGTCATCATTTGTAGTATTGGTCCTGCTGTCAAATAACACTTCAATCATGCTTCTAATTCGCACGTACACACTTCTACTGCAAACATCTGTAGCCTGTTTATAAGAGGGTGAGACCATCCAGATGTGACCATCTCTGTCTGAAGGAAAAATGTCTTATTGCATAAAAATTCAACATGATTTATTAAAATTTCATGATTTTAAATTTTTTTTTTTTGCTAAGAGCTTCGAAAAGAAAGCTTCCTGTACTGGAGATTTAGAATCCAGAATAAAAGTAGTGCTGCATCCAGTCCGGATCTGTGTCATCGAACTGGGACTGGGACTCAAAACACAAAAACTCCAAGGTGCGCTCGAAGAGTAACAAGTAACATAAATTATACAAGTAATTCAGGCTACTTTTACATGTATTCACTTGTCTTTCAATAAAACTACATGTTAACATTTACTGGGGTAGAATTTACTCTGATTCTCTGATTCTGAGTCACATATAGAAATGACTTGATGTCTCTGTTGAAAACAATATAGTATAACAATGTAGTATAGTACAGTGTGGTAAAGTATATTAGAGTACAGTGCAGTACAGTATAGTAGAGTGCAGTAGTGCAATATGTAGTGCACTATAGTATAGTACAGTATAGTACAATATAGTATTAAAAAGAACCATGTAGTTTAGTGTGGTGGTGTATAGTACAGTAAAGTATAGAACAGTACAATATAATATAAAATAGGACAGTGTAGCGCAGTATTGTATAGTACAGTGCAATAGAGAATACAGTGCAGTACTATATAGAGTAAAAAATGACAGTGTATTGCAGTATAGTATTGTAGTGTGCAGTAGAGTATAACAAAGTACAGTATAGTACAAAATAGTATAAATAGGACAGAGTAGTGCTGTATAATATAGTAGAGTGCAAGAAAGAGTATATTAGATATATTAGTAGAGTAATTTTCAGTACAGTATTGTACAATATAGTATGAAATAGGACAGTGCTGTATGCTATTTTATAGTAGAGTGTTATAGAGTATAATACAGTACATTATAGTACAGTATATTATAAAATAGTGCAGTGCTGTGCGGTATAGTATAGTAGAGTGCAATAAAGTATAATACAGTACAGTATAATACAAAAAAGTATAATATAAAATAGGACTGTGTGGTGCAGTATAGTACAGTAGAGTATAATACAGTACAAAATAGTACCATATAGTATAAAATAGGACAGTGTAGTGCTGTCTAGTATTGTATAGTGCAGTAGAGTATAATACAGTGCAGTATAGACCAACATAGTATAAAATAGAACAGCGCAGCACGCTATAGTATAGTAGGAGCATAGTAGAGTGCAGAAGAATGCAATACAGTACGGTATAGTACAGTGCAATATAAAATAGGACAGTGTAGATGAGTATATTACAGTACAGTATAAGATAAAATAGGACAGTGTAGTGTGGTATAGTACAGTACAGTATAATATAAAATAGGACAGTGTAGTGTGGTATAGTATTGTACAGTATAATATAAAATAGGACAGTGTAGTGTGGTATAGTATTGTACAATATAATACAAAATAGGACAGTGTAGTGCAGTATAGTATAGTAAAGTACAGTAGAGTATAATAGAGTACAGTATAGGACAATATAGAATAAAATAGGACTGTGCAGTGCGCTAGTATAGTAAAGCATACTGCAAGTCAAGTCAAGTCAGTTTTATTTGTATATCTTTTTACAATTCACATTGTCACAAAGCAGCTTTACATAGTAAAGTTAAATTAGGGAGGAATCTAAAATATATATTTTTTCTCTACAACCCCTACACATCCCTAATGAGCAAGCCCGCGGCGACAGTGGCAAGGGAAAACTCCCTCAGCTGACACGAGGAAGAAACCTTGAGAGGAACCAGGCTCAGGAGGGAAACCCATCCTCATTTGGGTGAAACCATAAAATACAAACCATATAAGAAAAAATTCATTTCAGCAGAAGGGTATAATACAGTGCAGTATAGTACAGTACAGTAAAACAAGGAAGTGTAGTACAGCAGCAATAGTATAATATTATAGCGAAGTGTTACTTTGTTAATTGTTTATGCAGTCATGTTGACCATTCTGAGCTTTCCAGAAGGAATTATGTGGGTTTTTTTTTTTTTTTTGCTTGTTTTTGCAAGTCAGAAGTAGGTCATTACTTATTACAGTGTGTTTCACTAAAGCCACCGTTAAAAAATTTGCACTAGTATTGTGAGAATGTTTTCAATACAAGTCAGTGTAGAGTAGATTTTTTTTTCACTGATGTGTCAGGATGTCAGAAAGGAAATTTTAAACAGAGGACTAAAAAGTCACCAAAATGCTATGGACTGCTAACCCACTTACAGCAATTATCCAGTAGTAGCCATGCACATTAGGCTAATTGACTGTTCCAAATCACCCCAGGTGTGAGTGTGAGTGAAATTGGTTATTTGTGTTGCCCTGTGATAGCCTGGCGAGCTGTTCAGGATGTACGCCACCTTTGACCAGTGTCAGCTGAGACAGGCTTTAGCCTCCCCCTGACCCAAATAGTAGGATCAAGAGTTTTGGCAAATGCATACAGCCTCACCGCGATTCAAGTAGGATTAACCAGTTCGGCAAAAGTATGCATGAGAAGAGGACTTTATTTAGAAAAGCACATTTCACGTTACCTTGGTTTTTTCTTTTTACTTTAATCTTCCACAACCAAAGTATTCGGAGTTGAAAATGTATAAAAAAATGTTTATTTAATATATTTTTCTTATAAAAATGAATAATAAGTATATTATCAAGTGGTTTTGGTATATATATATATATATATATATATATATTTGTGTCATTTTCTAGCAGTATTTTAATTTAATTATTTTTTTCAGGGTTTCACTCTACCTAGATTTATACACACACTTATTTATTTTGCTGTTTAATTTAGCATATCCCTTTATTCAAATTAATTTACATCAAGACAAAAATATATATCTGTGAAAGTGCCAGTCCTCCGAGGAGCTCCAGACATGAACACAGAAATAAATCAACTCAAACAGTGATACGATATTGCATATTGCATACTGCATATTGGATTTTCCGCTGAAGTGACTCCTGGGAACACAGACAATTATTTTTATCCTTATAATAAATCACTGACTTGCATGACATCTGAAAACATTTTTCACAAATGCCTATGTGGCACTGATGTGCACCATACAAATCACACCCAAATGAAAAACCACAAATCTATACCCAAAATCATATAAAATGTGTGATTGGAAAATAAATGATTGGCTGGACATTTATTGGCGGCTCTATGGGCTCCTGTCAGGTTCCACACCCTCCTGGCAGTAACTGATGATGTAATACTAGCCATTTGAGTGGAAAAAAACAGCCAAACAGCATTTATCTTATGTGTCAGCGGGGAAGAAGCAACAACACAATAGAAATTATACTGTGGAAAACCTGCGGAAAATCCAAAAAATATATCAGAAACAGATTGAAAACTGATGGTAGAAACCTTGTTCTCTTTTCTACATTTTTTTAAAATATTATTTCATAAAGAATAAAGAAATACAAGTGTGTTTAAAATAAACAAACACACGTTAATATATAGGTGTGTGTGTTTAAAATAAACAATTAAAAATTAATTTTATAAAGTGCTGAACATTTAATGAAAACACAGGATATTTAACATGGTAATTACCGTATTGATTTTTTAAAAATCATGAAATACAGTGTGGTGGCAACAGTGTTCACCCCCTTGACATTTTCCATATGGTTTAAAGTGATTCTATGGATTGATACACCAGTCTTTACTGTGAAGCCTTAAAGCTCCTTCAGGTTTAACTTTGGTCTGCCTGTTGTCTTTTTGATGAATGCCCTCATTGCCTGGTCTGGGTTTTGGTGGACGGTTTGTTGTGGTGCCATATTTTTTCCATTTTGTAATGATGGATTTAATGGTGCTTCATGGGATTTTCAAGGTTTCCATTTTTTTTCCTTTTTTTATAATCAAGCCCTGGGTGGTACTTCTCCACAACTCAATCCCTGATCCGTTTGGAAGCTTCTTGGTGTTCGTGGTGTTGCTTGCTTGGTGGAGCCTGTTGATTTGTGGTGTTGTAGACCCTGGTGTTTTTGAGAACAGGTGTATCTATACACTGATCTCATGTGACACCAAGACTGCATACAAGTGGGCCTAATTCAATTGACTTTGTGAATTCTGGGAGCACCAGGTCTTATTTAGGGGCTTCAAAGCAAAGGGGCAAATATATATGAAGAGTCTGAGTTCAAAAACAGATAAGTGCAATTGTTTTAATTATGAGAAAAATATTTTTAAGTAGCTTTACTAAAAAGAAAATAAATAAATAAAAAACTTTTTTCAGTAGCTTCATAAAAAAATTCTTACTTATTATTCTTTAAAATAAAGCTACTGAAACAATTGGTTTTTTTTTTTTTCATAATTAAAACAACTGCACTTACCTGTTTTTGAACGCAAAGTCTTCATATGCATGTCTCACTTTTTTTTTTGACTTTGTGTAGGTCCATTACATAAAACACAAGACAGGATGTAAGGCAACAAAAAATGAAGGTGAATACCTTTGTAATCCTCTGTGATTTTAAAAGATTTAAAAATAAGAAAAAGAAAAATCAATTATTTAACATAAAATCAGTAACTAAAATTGTACTGTGATTTCAGCTGGACTTTCTTTTGTGGTTTATTTTCATACTTCATGCAAATTCAAGAGTCATACCTTACTATTTAACTGTAAATGAATAATCTGAAGTTCTATAAATTTTATTAGGTTTTATTTTGGAAGAATAGTTGATTTAATAAAGAACCCGAGCACTCAGACAGCACAAAAAATTGTCCTATCACACATTGACATAGAACCCTTTAAACAATTTCTGGATTCAGAATCTGATTCAGATCATCTCCAATATCTAACGGGATCTTCCTTGTCCAAAGCCTTGCCTCTGCTAGAAATTTCAAGAAACACCTTTTTGCATGATGCTGATAACAAATACACAAAGCACAGGTAAAATATCTCTTCTATAGCAGAGGTAAATAACCATTTTTGTTTCAGGAACTATACTCAACTCATCCCTCATCCTGTAGCAAAAATGCAGCTCTGTTCCCTTCCTTATGATCTCTCACTAACATGTATCACCTTCCTCATAGGTCACTACCATCATTACATAACTGGCTGATGTAACCACTGCTGTAGCAAGTTATCATCTGGGGAAGCGGAATGGAAATCGGATGTTATCGAGCAGCACGGTATCTCAACATGCTAGATAAATTTTAGGCTTGGTAATGCTAATTAATCCCAAGACTGTGGTGGGTCTGGTTGTTGTCACTTCAAGGTATAAATCATTTGTTCCACCAACCAATCAGATGAATTAGAGGATAATAACTAAAAAACCAACGTCACCCCTACACCCTGAGCTACTAGCCTAAGACCAACGGTGCTAGGTAATATACCAAGAGATCATGAGACCATAAACAGGCTGCAACAGATTGTTTTTACAGCTCTAACAACATATACACAAGTGGTCCTGGATGAAAGCCATCACAGTGTCACACGGCTTGTTATACTTGCTTATTTTTCCAGCTTCCAACATGATAACTTCAAGAAACTGACTGTTCACTTTCTGCCCAATACAACCTATAACCCACTCCTACTGTAATGAGGCAGTATGGTGGTGTAGAGGTAAGCATGTTCTCCTCACGGCAAGAAGGTCCTGGGTTTGAGTCCAGGATACACCCTGAAAAGCTCACCAGGTTACAGCCATTCTCACACACGCCTACGAATGATTTGGACTTTATGCTTTCACAGAAGTAGGTCAATGAGCTGCCCTGTACCTATCTCCTTTATTCTAACACGACTCAGAACTTCCCAGAACTCTATAGAATACATAAATAATAATGACATTGGTATATTATGCTAGCTGGGGGGCTATGATCTTGTCCAAAGTAGTCATGACTCTATGGATACCATTATCTTCTGGTGTAACTGTTGTCAATTTCAAAGGTCCTGAAAATAATTATTGTGCACAGCGGAAGGACTACCACAGTTACTGAGCATGAGTTGAATGATTAAAGCTAATCTGACAAAAGGGCAAAAAAAGGAAATGCAAAAAATAAATAAATAAACAAATAAATTTTGGCCAGCAAGGCTGACTGAACAGATCATTCCAGCAGGCAGCGAGAAACACAGATTACAGGTTCATCTGTGGTGTGTAATTGCTTTCCCCTGTAGCACACTCTTCATTATTTCTAATAACCTGCCTGTCCTGATGGTGTGTGTTTCTGAGCTAATTGAAGGAGAAGATCCTTGGAGGATCTCATGCTTGAGATCTTTCACGCTGAAAAAGCTGCACAGTGCATGGACAAGGATTAGGAAATAGATCCATTAGGAAATAGATTTTTTTCCCACCCCAAGGAAATGCACTTTACTGTTTCAGTGAAATCTTTATGGGTTACAAGGTAAAAAGGAGTAAACGCAGAACAAACCAACCCCATGTCCTGTTTAAACAAATACTCATTCATTCATTCATTCATTTTCCAAGCCGCTTAAACCTAATTAGGGTCGCTGGGAGGCAGGGTGCCCATCTCAGCCGACTCTAGGCGAGGGCGGGGTACACCCTGAATAGCTTGCCAGGTCATTGCAGAGCCAACACACACACACCCACACTTAGGGGTGATTTGGAACAGCCGATTAGCCTACTGTGCATGTCTTTGGACTGTGGGGGAAAAAAACGTAATACCCAGAGGAAACCCCACGCAAGCACTGGGAGGACATGTAAACTCCACACATTCCCGAGCCTGGGAATCGAACCCAGGCCTTTTTGCTGTGAGGTGGACATGCTAATCACTGCGCCACCATTGCTCCCTCACTCTACATGCTCATCCAGGTCCGTTGACAGTGGAATGGCTGATTGTCCAACGTTACAGGAGGCCCTCATGTCTGCCTTCCTTCTGGTTTCTCTCTTTTTAGTTATGCTGCCATAGTTAGTCATGACGGAGTCCCTGCTTGCACCCAGCTCAAATAAACTCTTTTTTTACCATTACACTGCTATACGAACACCTAACAACCCCCCACCTTTTTTTTCCTCCCCCCCGTGTTATGCTGAGGTACACATGCTATGCCGTGGATGTTCTGATCCTCCTGATCCTTCTGCTCTGTGAGTCCTGTGGTCGGTCCTGGTGTGCTGATGCTGGCTGGAGTTCTCAT
>JAOUQZ010000049.1:25325122-25336821 GCA_028564935.1 Neosilurus hyrtlii | reverse complement strand
CTGTCCAGGGTGTACTCTGCCCTCGCCCAGAGTCGGCTGAGATGGGCGCCAGACTCCCCGTGACCCTAATTAGGATTGAGCGCTTCAGAAAATGACATGACATGACATGTTCTGGTGAGCCTTGGCTTGTACCCTGTAAGTGTATACACAGAACTATCGAAATACATACATACATATATATATATATATATATATACCTAAAAATCTAAATTCTCGCCTCCACACGTAAACTCATTGGCCATAATATTATATCGGCGCCCATGACATGCTTACCAGTTCATTGGCTGTCCTTCTTTTGGGCCACTTTTAGTAGGTTCATACTAGGAACAGTCCAATAGAACTACTGGTTTAGAGCCTCCAAAACATTATGACCAATAAAAATTGAAGTCAGTGACATTGTTTATGTCCTCCATGGTCATAAAGTTCAGAACTGGGCAGAAAGTAAACAGCCAGTTCTCGAAGTTGATGTGCTGGAAGCAGGAAAAATGAGCAAGCGTAAAGATCTGAGGGATGTTAATTTTGAAGGCCACACTGCGATGCTTATATGACTGGGTGCATTCATTCCCAAAACGGCAGGTCCTGTAGGGAGTTCCTGGTAGTAGTAACTACAGTATCTACCAAAAGAATGTCCAGTGAAAAACAACTAGTGACCTAATGATCCCACAAATGAGCTACTGGGGCACAAATTGCTGGAACTCTTATAGAAAGTTGTCACAACATACAGGTCATGGTGTTGTTAATGTAATGGCCGATTGGTGCATGTCTTGTGTTTTTCTATCTGTGAGTTCCTGGGCGGCACAGTGGCGCAGTGGTTAGCACATCTGCCTCATAACTGGCTCAGGTGTTACTGTGTGGAGTTTGCATGTTCTCCCTGTGTTTGTGTGGGTTTCCTCTGGGTACTCAGGTTTCCTTCCACAGTCCCAATACATGCACAAGGCTAATTGGCTGCTCCAGATTGCCCCTACGGGTGAGTTTAAGTGTGAATGGTTGCATGTGTTGCCCTGCGATGGTCTGGCGAGCTGTTCAGGCTGTACCCTGCCTTCGCCCTATATCGTCTGAGATAGTCTCCAGCCTCCCCGTGACCCTAGGAGGATTAAGCGGTTTGGCAAATGAGTGGGTGAGTGAAAGAGTTCCTTGTATTCCAACTGTGAGTCTAAAAAAACTATCGATGACATGGCGAAGAGAGTAGAAGTCAAAAACTGCCGCAGGTCCTAATTACAGTAACATTAATACCCATTTTAAAAACGATCAGCTGGCTGACTCAGTTTTAGCCCCAGGACACAATTAAAAAGACATGAGCTTTACAAAGTCTCCTTGGAACATAAACTCAGAACCAAAACAAAAGCAAGCAAGATCATATTCTGGATGTATAGTGTGCTTCAGGACCCACAGCAAGAAAGAATTGCTCTAACATTTGTCAAATGTATGGCAGAATCCCCAGTGGAATTTAAAACAACAGGTCCAACCACAGCAAACCTTGACTTGTTCCCTTTAAACAGAATACAGAAACTCTGCACATAAAAGTTAATTAAAAGCCAAAAATCTGCTGTATGGTTTTATATAAATCTGTACAAATTGGTGAAAACAAATGAAGAGTTTAGCTGCAGTAGCCACATTAGCACTCATTAGTTTGTATGAATTGCTAGCTAGCGTTAGGGGAGATATGAAGCTTTTTCCGCTTTTTTTGACCTATAAATGTTGTTAAAGTGTTGAATATCCGTGTTAGACGACACCAGAATGTCAAATAACGAGGTTAGCAGATGTTTAAGTTTTCCCTCTGGGCTGTCTACGCTGCTGTAAACACAAGGTTTTTATTTGTTTTATTATTCTGGGCAGACTAGTGCTTTCCAGCGTGCTAAGATTTCTGATGAGCTGCCTACCCCCCACACACACACCGGTATCTCCTCACATCCTATGCGGCCTCCAGCGCACTGAGCATGGGGCTTGCAGACAACCAATGAGAACAGAGTAGGCACAGAGAATGGAAAGATCATAAATGGGAGGAGGAAGCCAAACTGGCCGTCCACAGCACATGCAGTCAAAAATCAGGGTTTCAGGGGAAGGTGGGGAAGCAGCTTCCTGAAGAACTGTGGAGTGTTTTGGATTAGGAATCATACTTTGGTGTCCTACTTGTGTTTGAAATGAAAAAAAAAATGGGAAAATTATATGACCTGTTATTATTACTTATGTAAAAAGAAAGTATAGCTTCACCTCATGGATCATTTCCTCCACCAAGGAGTTGTGGAGTTTCGGTGGGGTTTTTAAGTAAATTAACTGAGCAAGCAAGTTCTAATACTTTCAGAAATATATCTGAAGATACAGTAAAAGGTTTCGGTTGGAGATTTGTGTATCACAGAGGATTCAAGAGTTAGGACAACCCTTTTTTTTTGGGTGACTGCTCTCTCCAAGTACCCTTCTAGCGTAAACAATCACAGGATCATTCTTTGGCGCCCCAGTGGCATATTGATTACCACATTCGCCAGCAAGAAGGTCCTGGGTTTGATTGCCAGGCTTGGGAATTTCTTTGTGGAGTTTGCATGATATCCCAGTGTTTGCGTGGTTTTCCTCCGGCACTCCGATATCCTCCCACAGTCAAACGACATGCACATCAGGCTAACTGGTTGTTCCAAATTGCCCCAAGCTTGAGTGCAAATGGTTGTGTATGCATGTGTTGCCCTGATATGGTCTGGCGAGATGTTCAGGATGTACCCCTCCTTCGCCAAGTGTGGGCTGAGATAGGCACCAGCCTCCCCGCCACCCTAGTAAGATTAAGCGGTTCAGGATGTGCGTAAATGAGATGAGCAGCAGTGTCACAGTGTAGGTAAATACTCAGAGGGAAATGCTGAGCGGCCTTTTCATTAACCGAAGCTCACAGATGCTCGTGATTGGTTAGTGTTACTGTGATTGTTAGCTCTACCCAGAAAAGCAGCCCCACTGCCACTCCTTCCCACCAAAAACCGGTCCATTAAAAAAAAAACATTAAAAAATCTAATATGTCCTTCCCAAACTGCAAAACTATATCATAAATAGCATCATGTATTATTAATAACTTGTCATAAATAAATAAAGCATGATAGCCTGAGAAAAACAGTCCATATTATTGCACTTGCACAATATTGACAACCCTTCAACAAACCTGGAACACACAGACCTGCTTGTGTCTGAGAGTAGTCAGAGTAGGAGGGAAACAAACAATCATATGGCAGTGATTGGTGAATGAAATATGCGAGGAACAACAAAATAATGCTCCTCCAGGGACATGAGCTACTTGCAGAAGTCATTTTCATAACTGGGTATTGAATGTCTTTCTCTGAGACTATTACAGACCTTATAGCTTGGTCCCAGCTGATGGATGGCGAAAATCTGTGCTGGGTTGAGAGCTTCGCTGAACACGTAGATGGCTCCGAGCTGTCCGCAGAACACTCGGTTTGCGTCGGCGGTCTCTGACGAGCCCAGGAAACATTTATCATAGCTCTGTGACAGAGAGAGAGAGAGAGAGAGAGAGAAAGAGAGAGAGAGAGAGAGAGAGAGAGAGAGAGAGAGAGAGAGAGAGAGAGAAAGAGAGAGAGAGAGAGAGAGAGAGAGAGAGAGAGAGAAAGAGAAAGAGAGAGAGAAAGAGAGAGAGAAAGAGAGAGAGAGAGAGGAAAATTCCGGAAAAGGATTTTTAGGGCAGTGAGGTAGAAGAATGTAGGAGTGATTTTAAAGTTAAGAAGTTAGAAAATGTAGCAGGATGAAGATCAGTATAGATTAAGTTTCCAGGTTTGCAGCACAAGCAGGAAACAAAAAAAAAATGCAAATGTTTGAAATCTAATCAGGAATCTAATCCAATCTAAAGTGAAATCAAATGAATCAAGTCAAAACACTCACCCACTCACTCATTTGCCAAACTGCTTAATCCTACTACGGTCGCGGGGAGGCTGGAGCCTATCCCTGCCGACACTAGGCAAAGGCGGGGTACACTCCAATTAGCTCGTCAGACCATTGCAGGGCAACACGTACACACATCTTTTCACCCCTAAAGCCAATTTGGAACAGCCAATGAGCCTAAAGTAACTCTCTTTGGACTGTGGGAGGAAACTGGAGTACCCCAGAGGAAACCCATGCAACACACAAACTCCACACAGAAATGCCCTCGCCCAGAACCCAGGAACTCTCGATGTAAGGCGGACGTCCTAACTAATGTGCCAAGCCACTATGCCTCCCTGAACTCTCCATTTATCTTGATAGAAAGCGAGGGGGCCACATCCTTCAAAATTAAACCAAGACAAAGAGATTATTAAGAGCAGATTGGAGACTTGTTGGATTCGTTTCTTTCGGACTCACAAAGTCAGCTGGGATTAGCTTCAGCTTCCCATGTGACCCTGACCAGTGGATAAGCAGTACAGACATTGCATGGATGGATGGAAAAGATTACAGTGTGAGATAGAGACAAGGAGGAGCATCCTGGAGGGTTAGATAAATACACTGGCACAATAGTCCAATTATTCAAATAATTATATAAAATCTCTGCTTTTCTTGAATTTTGGCTCCAAGCTAATTTGCCTTGCTGGGTAAACATGGCCCTATGTTAGATATATGCACTAAAAATATATTCATACACTTATTTATTTGCCAAACCGCTTAATCCTACTAGGGATTACCACTAGGAATAGCCAACATTGGAGTAAGGCAGGTATACCCTGGCAGGGCAGCATATACTCAACAATTTACACCTTGGGGCAAAGATAATCCAGTAAGCCTAATATGCATATTTTCGACCTGTGGTCGGAAACCTGGAGCACCCCAGAGGAAACCCACGCAAGCACAGGGAGAACATGCAAACCCCACCCAAAAACACACTTGCTGCCTGGGACTTAACCGCAGGACCTGCTTGCTGTGAGGTGGACATGCTAACCATAAACCTTACGGTATTCATTTTTGGGAAGATTTCATCTCATCCCTCGCCAAATTTCTTCCTAGGTAAGAAGGTTTCTCTATTTTAATGATTCATTTGTTCTGTATTATATCACTTCCCCATATCCATCTGTCATTCTGTCATGGTGACAAAGAAATATTCAAATAAACTTTTTATAGCACCAAAGGGGACGGAGGAAACTCGTGCTGGAGTGGAAAATCAGAAATAAACATGCTTTCGACTGAGCATTGAGATAAATGGCTGCATGCTTTGGAAGTCCAATTTCACAGCACAGTGATGATCAAACAGCCGCACCGGGCCAAACCAAAACAAGAGATGGATATGGACAGAAAGCACACTTACATCATTAGTGTTGACGTGCCAGGCCATATCGCCGTATGAGACCAGCTGGCCGTTGACGTAGCAGCGGATCTCACTGTTCCTCCAGCGGTTGTAAATATGAACGATGCTGATCATGTACCACTGCAGAGATCAACACAGAATAAAATTATTGCAATTTTAACTGTGAAATATCCCAGATCCCCTCATGGTATCAATCAAAACCAATGAGAAGTGAATTGAAGGTGCTAGAGAAAGGGTTATTTGCATAATGGCCAATTTAAGAGAATTAAGAACAATCTGTAGGGCATTAGAAGTGTAAGTCTCAAGTGTTATCTTTTCCATAGCTTGCATCCATAATGAGCTTACAGCTTGAATTTCTATGGGTTACTTCTCTTAAGGTGACCTCTTCTATTAGACACCTCAATTTCGAAGAAACAGAGCAAAAGCTGCATCCAAGGCAGTGAAATCTACGGGTCTGAGATATGAATAATAGATCAGACAGAAAGCACAATGCTGGGGCTTAAAGCAGAGATGTAGACAATGTGGTGACAATAATAATAAGAGACTAGAGCAGGAATAAAGTTGTACAATGTAAAAAAAAAAAAAAAACATTGTTAAAGATAGTTTTTTTTTTTAGTTTGTTTGTTTTTTTAAATAACTTGTTCATTTATTGAATTTTCCAAATAGCTTTATCCTTTATCAGGACCTTAATGTGCATGTCTTTGGACTGTGGGAGGAAACCAAAGTACCCAGAGGAAGCACAAGGAAGCATGGGAAAAACGTGCAAACCACACAGAAATGCAATTGGCAGGCATGGAACTTGAACCCAGGACCGTCTTGTTGTAAGGCAGAAATGTTAACACTATGCCTCTGTGCCGCCCTGCAATGGAATTGAGCAATGCAAAAAACATTGTTGCGAGTGTCCATAAACTCAAACATACTGCCAAAATTTGCTGATCGCCTGAGTCTCTGCCTGTTTCATCATTTTGAGAAGTAATGTACTCTTTTGATTTGCTTTGAAGTAACAAACTCCTCTGCTGTACCGCCCTGCAACGAAGTTGTGCAAAGCGACAAAACATCAAAATTTCCTGATCGCTTTGCCTGTTCGTTATTTTGAGAAGTAACGTAGTCCTTTGCTTTGCTTTCTGTGGACTCAAAATGCCACCTGCACTCGCATCTGCCTTCATGGAAGAAATCCCTGCTGTTAACACAGACACAAGCTTCGACAGATTCTCTCTCCCCAAGGTCACGTGATGGGTGAGCAACAGCCACGATCAGAAACCCTGCTAACCATGTACAGCAAGTGACACTTCCGGGTCATACTCCTTCCACAACAATCCCACGTGGTGTAAGGCCCATCGCTCATGCTGACAAGCACAACGGTGACCCAAGTAAGCGTCAAGGTTTCGTTTTACAATGCTAATTGCACTTATCCACACAAGATTTTCCATCGGACAAGGACAGAGTGTCTTAACTCTCTCCTTATGGCTACAGCATGGTGGGCCACCTTTCCCTTGCAGGCTGATAGTGGATGAACTGAACCAGATAATACTTCCGCCTTTCATTAAAGGCTTAGAGAGGATGTGGCCAGTGAAGAGAAGCAGCAGTTTTGCCCTTGACTCCCTAGTAGTGCCGGCTACATGTCTGTGTAACTGCTCAATGAAAGGAGAAAAACAATCTCAGTTCTGTCACCAATATTCTTGGCAGCACTGGACTGTCCAATGACCAACACCAGAGAAGAAGTGTTCTGACACCATTGCCCAAGGCCCACTCTTCCAGTTGGCAAGGCTCAACAGATTGCTCATCCCTCCACACTTTAATGCAGTGAGGACATCCTTTGTTTCCTCCAAGCGATGCAATATTCTCATTTTCATTCAGCACTGCTTGACACCAAGAGTAGGCCATTGGATTGCCGTCAGCATGTTTATGCCCTACGATGGCCTGCTGAGATGTCCTGGAAGCACCCCACCCTCGCCCAGAGTCGGCTGAGATGGGCACCACCCTCCCTGCCACCATGATTAGGATTGGAATGAATTAATGGTTGACTCCAAAAAAACAGGCAATTCAGCAACAATTTGTGGTGTCTTCAGATACCAATATTTAATCGACTGAAAGGGTTATGGAATCCACTTCTGTCATTCCAGACCCAGCTTTGCTTAGTGGTTAAGGCCCCTGGTTGTCCATCAAAAGATCAGGGTTTTAAGCGCCAGCACAGCCTAGCCAAAGTGTCATGGCTTAGCTCTTGATCGAAGCCCCTAACCATGTTTACTCCAGGGATATGCACAGACAAGGGTTTCACTGAAATATACAACGGTGGCATGGTTTTGTAATGTTTAGCATCTCAGCCTCACAGCAAGAAGGTCCCTGGTTCGATTCCTGTGCTCAGCAAGGTATTTGCTTCAGGTACTCCGGTTTTCCCTCACAGTTCAAAGACCTGCACATTAGGCTGTCCTTAATCGCCCCAGATGTGGGTGTGAGTGGTTGTGTGTGCTGGCCCTGCAAGCTGTTCAGGGTGTACCCTGACGTCACCCAGGATAGCTTGAGAAGCCCCACGACCCTAGAAGGATTAAGCGGTTTAGCAAATGAATAAAGGAATGGAATGAATAAAGGATCTTTTTCTTTCTTGCCATCAAAGAATACCACACATGCCACCATGACCGACCAGCTCTGTGATACAATTGGCACCTCAGGAAGCCCACTCAATCAACTCTGGAAGTGACTCCTTAAGTCTGGTTTCCATTGGGCGGCTGCAAAACAGTTTCGTTCTGTCTTTGAAGTACGCAGCTGTATTCCACACCATATTTTTCCACTTCCTGCCTGGCTGTGCAGCTTGAGCCCAGCAAGTGGCCCAGAGAGGCATGGAGAACCATTTCTGTGATGCTTCTGAAATGTGCCATGATGTGCCTGGTGGAAACAAACATTGTCTAGTGTGGGTGCGATCAGCTGCGGTAAAAAGTGTCGGTGGAATCCAGACTTCGGAAAAAAGGGTACTATCTCATTTGTACTCATTATTTCTTCAGTTTTCATGATTCTCAGCAGGTTCCGAAGTTATTGTACATGACTCAGTATCAAAAGAAAAACTATCCACAGTATCTGAATATTTATTATGAAGTCTTGTGCTATATTTTTTGAGTGATGTACCTGAACCATTTGTAATCTTGCGTATTTTTTTTCTGGGTTTGTTCCTTGTCAGTTCTCCCTCTGCCTGTCTGGGAAGAACTGTATACTTTGGGTTTGTTTGAGCTGAAGCCATTAAATAAAAGTGAAACCTGCAGTTGTGTCTACGTACCCAGTCCCTCATGACAGAAGACGTTACTGTGAACAAGGACACAGCAGGTTTCAATGAGCTTTCAAGCCTTCACTACACAACGATCTGCTGTGGGAAACAGAAGCAACTTTCCTCCCTCTGTGTCTCTACAGGAAACCTTTCAATCCTGGTACAGAAAATAACACTTCTGCCTCAAGGTCAGCGGTCATCCGAACATCAGAATTACCGCTGAGTTTTTGCTGAAACATATGGTACGTAAACAGGATGAATATAAAGATTTAGGTACGGCATAAGGGCAGAGATTCTGATGTGTGACCACTTTAAAGAGGAATTAAATACATAAATAAATAAATGGGAGGCACATAGTGGTCAGCACGTTCGTCTCACAGCAAGAAGATCCTGGGTTTGATTCCCGGGCTCGGGGTGTTTCTGTGTAGAGTTTGAATGTCCTCCCCATGCTTGCATGGGTTTCCTCCGGGTGCTGCGGTTTCCTCCTACAGTCCAAACACATGCACAGTAGGCTGATTGGCAGTTCCAAATTGCCCCATGGTGGGAAAGTTAGTGTGAATGGCTGCATGTGTGCTGGCCCTGCAGTGGTCTTTATGTGTACCCCGTCCTAGGCCAGAGTCAGCTGAGATGGGGACCAGCCTCTCCGTGACCCTAATTAGAATTAAGCGGCTTAGAAAATAAACAATGATGATGAATAAATAAACAAATCTCCCTATATTTCCTGAATTTGTTCAAAAACGTTTTTTGTTCACCGCTTTTCACTCGCCTTCATTTGTATCACCTGTCTGACTTATCCGTTTAACATGTTCATGTTCCGTGTTGCTGCAAAGATGGTGTTTGTCTTGTGTGTGTGTGTGTGGTGTGGGTTACAAAGGACTGATTGCATCATTACACAGAGAACCAATCATGCCCTTTCGTTCTAAAAAGTCCATACTCCCAGCAAAAACCTTGGCAGTCTGAGACCTCTTTAAAATATGGGTTTACTGCTTAATGCAGAAAATTTTTACATCTCTCCATTCCATTAAGTGTAAAATATGTGCATTCAGCTCAGCTTCTTCAATCACCTAAAGGAACTTTTTGAACTAACCGTGGAAATGAAATGTTGTGACATACCTCTCTATTTGATGGGGCACCAGTCAGTATAAAATAGTGATAGGATAAATGTAGATTAATAGACAGACATAGGACAGCAATCAAAGTCATGTTTCATGCCTGTGGAGCTCCTCAGTGATTGTTTTTAAATTGCTAAACGAGAGAAACCTATGCTAAATATTAACCAATATCATTCTTAACCTCAGTGGGATTGTGGACAGTACTCCTGTGGTCAGAAACCGACCCCAATGAAGACCAGAGTACAATTAACACAGACTGTGGTCATGTGCACACGTTTGGTCATGCGGTTTATGCTTTTGTTTTGCACAACAGCAAATGCATTCACTTGTTCTCTTCATACTGCAGTCTTGCCATTGTCCTCTGTGTTACTTCTTTTCATTTATTTAAAGTTACTGACTGGTAAAATGAAGAAAACACACATTAACTCAAGAAAACTTACACGGGAACATCGGCCGCCATCGCTACGATGCCTTCCCATAAACGCTTTGTTTCAGGTCTAGTGAGGTTCCGGTTTATTAGCTTGGACACACTGATTTTACGAGTGATTTTAGAATCGATTCTGCTGTTCGACATGTGGACAGAAATGGGTCCGAGAACCAATCTCTCCAAAACCAACCGAAATCGAACTATGTGGACAGGGTCCGAATGATCATTCCTGAAGTGTATAATGGTTTTCTCAGAAAATACAAAGGCTTTGTAATGCAGTGTTGACTCATCTCTGCAACTTTCCAGTCGGTACAACTCCAAGATATCAATGACTGAATCTGAGATGATTTCACTGAACACTAGAAGCAGCACCATGTGCCACATCCACATAGTCCTGGAGCAAAGCTTTCCCCAGGTTGAACATGCATTTTTGGGACATAATGTATAAAACCATTGCATATAAAAGTTTCTGGAAAGAGTCTACTGATATAACACAGGACGGGTAAACATAGCTGTAGCTTATGCCCTTAGTTTCAAAGCCCTTAGCAGTAAATGCCTCTTTTTTTCCTACAAGCCAAACTATACTGCAAGGATGAGTGTACGTCTCTGAATCTATTTAAGAGCCACAGTCAATAAATGCACACCTACGAAATGACCTATATGGTGGGTTTACCTTCGCAAGAAGAAAAAATAATCCATTGTGTCAGATTGTTCTTTATATATGTAATACGTGTGTGTCTGCTTGTGCGTGTTGTTTGTTTTTTCTTTTGATTTTACCAGATAAAGGTCTTATTTAAATGGAAGCCTAGACACATTCCTACATGCCATCCAATGTCACTCTGCAATTGTGCAAAGATTTACCCATTAAAATTCAAATCATTCAGCTTGAACTGAACGGAAGCTAATCCAGTTGATATAAATGATGGATCAAAAACTTAATATAAGCATGCATATTTAAAAAAATAAATCCAGAGGGTGTAAAAGGGCATCACATTCATCTTAATCACTTTCAATAAATTGAATTTTAATCACTTCCAAAGACCACTGAGACGATCTATCCAATTTGGGTCATGCATTATTATGTTCATTCATTCGACCGAAAGGTCTTGATGGATGGGGCACATTGGGAATCAAAGAGGTGACCTGGTGAATTGGCCTTTAATGCACAGGAGAGGAGCCAGATAAAATTCAGAAAATGCATCAACCTGCTTCCAAATTTGCTTCCCAATACTCTGACCTGGGCGAAGCTCAGGCTCAGCTGAAGTTATTGAATTGGATAGAATATTCCACTTATACACCTTGCCTTTGGTGTATTATTGCTTATATATATATAAATATTTACCTTCCTTGGCTGGAAGTCGTACTTCACACAGTGCTGAAAGCCTTTTCCTTTGGATTTTAGTGATGTCACAATTAGGCAGCTTCCCACAAAATGAGCTGAATAACCAACACCTTTACAGGTCCGAAAGCTACAGAGAAAAAGAGAGAGAGAGAGAGAGAGAGGGAGAGAGAGGGAGAGAGAGAGAGAGAGTAAGAGAGAGACAGAGAGAGAGACAGAGAGAGAGACAGAGAGAGAGAGAGAGAGAGTGTGTGTGTGTGTGTGTGTGTGTGTGAGAGAGAGAGAGAGTATGTGTGTGCGAGACAGAG
>JAOUQZ010000049.1:25292091-25324076 GCA_028564935.1 Neosilurus hyrtlii | reverse complement strand
TGTGTGTGTGTGTGTGTGTGTGTGAGAGAGAGAGAGAGAGAGAGAGAGAGAGAGAGAGAGAGAGAGAGAGAGAGAATTACACCTTATGTGAAACACATTAAAATCCTTTCATTAAATTACAACAGTGTCGGTTTGCGCAAGATTACCGCTGAGAGCAACATTATCTGTAAAAGTCAAAATAATTAGATTGCTAATGATTTGGTAAAGCCCCAGGGTAAAACACCCACACCTTTTCACTACATCACCCCCGTGTATTTAAATCATTCATCATGTCAGCCGTGGCTGGTGTTGCCGCTGCTGCTGGAATCCCCAATCTCTCCATTTCCCAAATGCTAATGTATGTGTCTTTAAGCTCCAGTGCCAAATGCATTCAATTTGTTCTATCGCACTGAGTCATGCTTCACAGAGTAAACAGCCTGTTTGACCAGGATTAAAAGTTTTATATACTGAATATTAGCACAGGGAAAAGTAACCAATCCTTTGAGGCATCACAATTCCTGAATAATTCAGCAATGATGCAAAAAATTGTAAATAAAAATAAATAAATAAATATTAGAACTGGACTTCAACTTTGGCATGCTTCTTAAATTTTAACATTTATGAAAACTAAAGTATGTACAAGGAAGTAAGATGCTAAACAGAGCATGAAAACATGAATTTAACCATCCAATCAAAAAAAACTATAAATATTTATACCACAGTGCTGTTGAATTCCCAAGTCTGATCGGCTCTTCCAATAGTCTCAGCTGTAAAGTTAACATTGATGAACTTTTTAAAATATGTAATCATTTCTACAGTAAAAACTTATATATGGGGACTTGTACAATTTAAGTGTAATTTAGGTTTATGGATGATTTATGGAAGGAGTCAGTGTAAGTGTATTTATTATCTTAGAGTTAAAGCTACAATTTTACATTTTCAGACACAGGGATCCCTTCATGGTGTAGCAGTTTTGACTTGGCAGGTTCTTGTTGGGTTTTCAAGTTTAAAAGAAATTGAGAGAATAACTTTGATAAGAAGTTAAAAAGATAAGAGCAGGACTAGAACGCTAACTTAATTTGATTGTTTCCTGAAGCGATAGTATTGGAGGTGATGGTTATGGAGGAAGACCACATACATGTTACATGCTCCATGCAGAGTCTCCAATGGTGTCCCACAAGACTCAGTACTTGGTCCGTTTTCTCTCTCCTTATACTTGGGTGAGAGCGGGTTTTTATACCACTGCTACGCTGATGATGTTCAGCTCATCCTCTTTTTGGTTTTCATCGACACTCATATTTCTGCTCAGATCATAGCTTGTACGGCAGCTCATCAACGGAAATTTTAAGTATTGTTGATCCTTGAAGACGCACTGAGATTTTAGGATCTTGTGATCTCCCTAGAAAGCACCAAACCCTCAACATCTGTCAGTGCATACAACCTTGGAAACAATCAACTGTTCTCCTCATCTCAAATCACCCATGTCAGTTTATCTCTACAGTGTGGGAGCTTTGGCCATTTCTGTCGACAGAAGACACTCAGTTGAATGTCATTTCAAGTCTGGATTACTGTAGCATGTTCACGACAGCTCGCTATCTGAACTCTACAACTAATCTAGAATGCAGCTGCATGACTTTTTCAACCTCTGCAAGTTTGCCCATAATACCTTCACTGGATTCTGTAAAACTGAAAAGTTGCCCAACTGTATAAACAGTGCAATTTTTTTATTTCAATATATTGCGAAAAGCTTTGTAATAAAACTCATTTCAAGTCATATGTTTCACTAATAGAAAATGGATGTCACTAAATTTATGCTAACTGATATTATATACTACATAGGAATAGTGAAATCTAATTGGTCCGCTATTCTGGGATAAAAACATTATTTTTGTCACGGTCACTTGGAGCAGACGTCAGCATCACTGTCAGGTTAACAAATAATAAAAAAAAATATTGTAAATAATTTAATTTAAAACATTACAATGCACTAGTATGCGAGGGCCCACTAGTGGCACTAGTGGGCATGTCAATCAACCTAAAGATCGTAGGTTTAAATCCAGGTTGATGTTGACTGAAGCATGGGAGGATATGGGAGCTAACTGCCCCCTTATACGAATGAGCTCACAGACGCCCATGATTGGCTGGTGATCACTGTGAGTGACAAGGAACAAGTGAGCGTATGCCATCCCTCCCTCCTGTGAGAGCTCGGCCAATTAGCTGCAATGGACTCCCGGTGACGGATGGCTGTGGCATCAATCCGGATTCGAACTTGCGATCTACGGGTTGATAGTCGCGCACCTTGTCGATGCGCCACTCGGGAGAATGTTTGTTTGTTTATGTGTTTTATGTAGTATATACTAAAACAATTATGCGTCTTAGGCTAATTGCATGCCACCAAACTGAATGGATCTCTCAAATATTTTATTCAGCAACATCCAACTTGACTTTGGCACTTAATGCTTAATAAGTCAACTAAATAGGATGCACCGTGGGTAATGCAAAGAGACAACAGGAATCTATTATATAAATATCTGTACATAGTGACGACTGAACTCAAACAGAATTTTAAAAGAAACACTACAATTTATCTTTATTATCTTCTGTATCCCACAATGTGCAGAGTCCCTACGTTATATGTCATGTATACACTGTGGGATTTTGGGCTGTCCCTGTTGAACGATGAGTAACATGAAAGAATCTTGATGAAATCTTTGCCTGCGTCTCCATAATGGCAGTTATATTGCACTGTAAGAAAAGTACAAGGATGGTGGTTGTCATGGTTTTGCAACCAAAGCTAGCTTGACCATCTCACAATGTGACTGCTGTTCCAACACTATATTGAAATATGTTGACTTACATAACTGACTTGTATGACCCAGTAGGTGTCAACATCACATGGTCTTCATTCATCAAATCTGATGTTGTACCAAAGCTATCTGGCACAGTTAAGCTTTGCCAGGAACGTGTGTGATTACTGAAATTTTACAGCCCGGAGAAACCATTAGATAAGGATTCAGGGTCCAGAGGAAGGCAAATATTAAACAAATAGTGTTTTTTTATTGGCCATTTCAGTCAGAGCAGACTGGGCTAAAAACAAGCCTCCATGAGCTCCTGTGCTTGTTCACTGTACTCACTAGGGAAGTGCTACGTATTTGTCGTTCTTTTTATATGTGGCATGCTGTGCCAAGAAAATGACAAGCATTTTGCTTCCTTATGCCGCCTGGCAATTGCAGGTTTTTTTTTTTTTTTTTTTTGAGAGGCTACATTCTAATTGGCATCCAGAAACAACATCTTAAATAACACTGACTCCCGACTGATCTTCACGTTAGATGACTGCTCAGCACTGTACCTGGCACCGTCGTCTTTGGCTAA
Source organism: Neosilurus hyrtlii (assembly GCA_028564935.1). Taxonomy (NCBI): domain Eukaryota; kingdom Metazoa; phylum Chordata; class Actinopteri; order Siluriformes; family Plotosidae; genus Neosilurus; species Neosilurus hyrtlii. The sequence goes on along the minus strand of JAOUQZ010000049.1, from coordinate 25,320,725 downwards.
GTGTGCAACGTTCATCAAACCCCCCCTTGCTGTGCTTCTACGTGTTTAAATCAAAACACTGCAAATAGGATCTACTGTAAACTGCCAAAACAACATACGGGTGCGTCAAGTGTCATGTAAAAATAAACCCGCAGTTATTTACACACTGAAAAGGCAGATACAGGAAAAAATAATCATGAAATCATGAATCAAATGTCTGTATTTCCTCCTGAATTTGTTTTGAAAGGACTAAGCGAGGAATGGGATGGTGGGGACGCAAGCGATTTACTGTAGCCCAAAGTGGGACACATATCAGAGCAGCACCATTAAACATGGAAAAAGTCAGGAATAATAAACTTGGTAATGTGCTGACTTACTGTTGCCACTTAAAGATTTATTCCTCTTTAATAACAGTAATTAGGACGAGGATGACAAAGGCTCAGTTACTCACATCTCACATTTACATTTATGACTTGCATCTGATTTATACAACCGAGCACTTAAGAGCGCTGGCACTGAAGCGTAGTGCCTAGCATGTCCGCTTCACAGCACAAAGGTCCTGGGTTTGAGTCCTGTGCTCAGGCTAGAGTTTGCATGTTTTCCCCGTGCTTATGTGGGTTTCCTCTGGGTACTCCAGTTTCCTCCCATAGTCAAACGACATGCACATTAGGCAGATTGGCTGTTTCAAATTGCCCCTAGGTGTGACTCTGAGTGTGAATGGTTGTGTGTGTGTTGGCCAGGACACTCTGGCCAGGCCATCTCACCCAGGCTGAGATAGGCTGCAGCCTCCCTGTGACCATAGTATGTTTAAGCGGTTTGGCAAGTGAGTAAGCAGTTAAGAGGTTAATGGCCCAAAAGAGGCAAGCTGCCTCTGGAACTGGTACTGGGGCTTGAACCCCTAACCTTACGATCAGTAACCCAGACTCTTAAGCACTGAACCTTGACTGCACATTAATTATTAACTAATTAATAATGAATAGCAGGTTTTTATATCCACTTATAGGACAATCGTATAGATCCAGACTGCACATCTGGAGGCAATTTAAATTTGATATAATAAATCTCTTGTTTTTTATGGAAGAGTGGTAGTACTGCAGGCCCAGCAGATGGCGCTGTGTACTTAATTTTTATGGCTTGGCAGAGGTTTGCGCTCCCTGAATGTTCTTGTTCTGATTTTTCTGAGAAATACATTTTTAAAAATGCAGCTCAGTTTAAAGTACGTTATTGATTTATTGTATTCTATGTAAGGAGATGTGGTTCATTAAGACCTATACGACAAGTCAGCATAGGCTGCAAGGACAGCAGCTCCTAAAGGCGGGACAAAGAGCACAGGAGGTGGATGAAACATGTTAAAGTAGAGCAAACTTCAAACTCTTCAGGGCACTAGGTACCGATCACCAAAGCTTGGAATCACTTAGCTACGACTTAATTAAATTGCACTGGAAATATAAAATTGTAATCAACAGATTTGCATTTCAAAATGGTTCTGGGAAACTTGTTTACAGTGATCTTCTGGGCTGCTATCACTGCTTGGGGCCTGTGTGCCTTTTTCTTATTTTTTTGTAAATTGCTGCAATATAAAAGTGCGACAGCTCTGAAACCAGATTAGCACAGCACACCAACACCACGCGGACCTTTCAGCTTGTCAAGTGCATGAATACAAATACGTTTGTACAGGGGCCGTATGGGGTTATGCATAAAGTTTACATATCCAAAGTTACAGCAATGATGCAATTTTGTTGCTTGCTTCAGAGTGGCTAATTAATACATTTACCACAACTTTACTGTTTTCTTTCTCTGTTTTTTCCTCTTTTATTCAAGCATCCTGGGATTTCTGCTGGTAAACTACAACGTCTACTCCCAGTCTATTTATGTCAGCGTTAATTACCCACAAGTCTCTACACAGAGCATTTTTTCACTCCTCCAATTAATATACTTTCTCCCTGCGGAGATCCACCTCTGTTTCCAGAACATTTCGTCCACCACGGATTCACGCTCATATTTGTTTAATCAGCGAACTCTGACCTAATTCTCGTTAGTGCTAACTAATCTTCCACAGCATCTAAATCCATTAACAAAGCTCATTGTGCCCAGGGTGGGGGCAAGGGGGTGTGGAGGTTGTATGGAGGGGTGTGTAAGGAATTTAAAGACATTAACATCGGAAAACAAAATGAAGCCATTTCGTACTACGATCCTCTTAAATATTTCAGCTGCTTATGTTTGTTCTTAAATCCTTTATTCCTCACACAGATGCGAAAAGGTAAACATCTCACCAGTAAAGATAGGGCTTGTCCTTGTCCACATTGATGTTGTTAAGGGGATCCATGCGGAACCATGTATTAAGACTGAAGCCATTCTGGTAAGGCCACTTGGCGATGGGAGGTAAAGCAATCGCCTGGTGGAAAGAGAACAGGAGGGATATTACATCATTTATATAAAGGTGGCATATCGGGGTAAGGAACATGATGCTGTCATAAGGAAAAAAGTAATAACAGTATATGCTCATAACTCCATCACGTACACCCTGAACAGCTCGCCAGACCACTGCGAAGCAACACACACAACTTTTCAAACTCATATTCACACCTACGTGCAATTTTGGAACAGCCAATTAGCCTGATGTGCATGTCTTTTTATTCGGTCGAAGGAAACCGGAGTACCCAGATGAAACCCACGCAAGCATGGAGAGAACATGCATACACAAAAACTCCTGAGCCTGGGATTCAGACCCAGGACCGACCTTCTTGCTGTGAGGCGGATGTACTCGCCCCTGCATCACCATGCCAAAGTTCATATCACCAAAGTTAATAATCAATGACACGAACATGTGAAACAGACTACCAAGTTAATTACTTCGCAATCAACAGCTTACCGGAAAACTGGGAAGTCCAGAAAATGGCCACATGCTGAAACATTTCCCAGGTGTTACAAAACACTGACACAGGAGGCATAAATAGGCATTTATATGCTGGACAAAACTACTATAGAAACGGTAACATATTATTCTAAGAGTATTTAATTAAACCAGTGTTTTTTTCTTGAGCCTTTACCCTTCCTGGACACATCCTGGTAGCAGACATACTGGTATAGTCTTTTTTTCATTTGTTATTTAATTTCCATGATAACATATTCAAATCCTTGTGTTACTTGATAGGTGTTCCTCAAGGCTTTGCAACTGGTCCACTCCTGTTTGTCTATTTAATCAGGCATATTTCTCATTGTCACAGCCTGAGATTTCATTTCCACACAGATGACACCCAACCCTGTATCCACAACATATACAGTGTAGTGATGTCATTTCCTTCCTTCTTATCAGCACTTAGGTTTTAATATCTAACCTCTGTGAGAAGTATTCTACAAATCATCCCACACTGTACCTAACCTTGATTCTACATAACTTTAATCTAAAAAAATCTCTTTTGCCAAGCCACATTTCATATCTGTAATATTGCAAAGCTTTAGCCAAAGTTCCGCCCTACACCATACAGTTATAAACTCACCGACTGCAAAACATTTATGTTCTTCCTACCAAAACAATCTCAAGACTACAAAATTGAACTTCTAGATTTCTCACACACTTTAAATGTTTAGCTTCCCAAGCATTTTACACTCCAGAACCATACAGAAGCTATAATACCAGAACCAGATTTAGACAGCTTGACTGGATGGAAAATATGAAATGATTTAAAATGTTAAAAATTGAAATAATTTTAGTATTTAAAAAATATTAATCCAATATGTGGGCGGCATGACGGCATAGTAGTCGGCACATCTGCCCCAGAGCAAGAAGGTTCCCAGGCTTGTGTGGGTTCCCTTCTGGTATCACCGGTTCCCTTCCACAGTCCAAAGACATGCATATTTAGCTAATTGTGTGTTGCCCTGCAATGGTCTGGCGAGGTGTTCAGGGGGTACTCTGCTGTGTACTCGCAGTGTTGGCTGAGATAGGCACAAGCCTCCCGGCGACTCTAGTAGGATTAAGCGGTTTGGCAAATGAGTGAATGAGCGAGTGAGCAATCCAATACACACTGGCATACACACTATACACTATATACTATACAGGACTGACATGATCTAACTGGTTTAAAAAATGTTATTCCTTGTGGATAATGCTTAAATCAAAACAGCTAACTTATGGTTGGTCACGGTCACTTTCAGCAGGTGTACCACTTTAAAATAGAAAAATAATTCATAAAATAAAAATTAAAAAAATCAGCATGGACTCTTGCTCAGGGAAAAGCTATCGAAAGCAGAAGGAGACAAGCAGAAGTGCTGCTAGGGCTAGTAATCAGTTCGGTTAAAGGGAAGTCTCGCCCGCTAGCAGTATTTCCTCTTGCTTTATAGCTCATGCATGCTTAAGGCTCTGGATTATTGATCCAAAGGTCAGGGGTTCCACCATAATGCCACTGCTGGGCCCTTGAGCAAGGCCCATAACCCTCAACTGCTCAGCTGTATACAATTCCAGAAAAGTTGGAAAAGTTGGGTTGTATAAAAACGATGAAATGTAAGACACTCTGGATAGCAGTGGTTGCCAAATGCCGTAAATGTTCCTCCCCGCTCATCAACAGCAGTCAACAGCGGGAGGCCTGGTCCTCAGAGCAGGCTGATAAAGTTGCATTTGGTGAAGAATTATTGAAATAAAAACAAGAAAAAAAACATCTCTACTATCAAATAGTAAGAATTCCAAATTTTGTTGATTTTGTGGAGTACCTTTAAAAAAGAACAGAAGAGCGAGCGGGGCTGGGTTAGCTTTTATCCTAGCACGGATTTTATGAAAATATCAGTTATTGGAAAATGATGGATGTCGGATGGTTATTAGTAAATTTACTTCGCATCACTCAGGTACGGCTCACAGAAGCTTGTGTCAAGCTTCAGAAGGTAAGTATTCGAAGGTTATGTTCAACTTACAGCAGCACTACGCCCAGGGAAGTTGAAGAAAGCATCGGGTCCGTGTCTCTGCGGCATCTGATTCAAGACTGTAAGCAGCTTCACCGCGTGTCTCGGCTGCACAGGGCACAAACAGCACAGACGATTTAACAAGGGCATGATTAATAGTGTAAATATAAACACTACAGTCACTATATACACTACGACCAAGGTATAAAACATGGGGTCTCAGATATACAGGTGCTGAAGTGTAGGTTTGTTTATCACTGGGTTGATACCATGAAGGGGGCATGTTTAGTACTTTTATTATAAATGCATGTATATTTCCTTAGATACTATCATTATTTTATGCAAATAAATTACAGACTTTATTACTGATATGTAGTGTATAACCTGCTCTAGATGGTGTTTAACATTGACATCATTCACGTCATCCATAATAACTTTGGTCTGATTGAGGAGTCCGACTGAGAAAGCACTCGACTCTGGTTAGAAAGTGATAGCTGTGCTGTCGATGCCTTCACTACAGCGAGTACCGGCATCAATACTCTGTCAATAACCCTCACTCTGACACCAACAGGAAGTCGATATAAACGCGAGCCGCACTCAGTCTGTAGCTGGTTGCTCTTCGGAGCCACAAGACTGTCACGGACAGACGGAGGAGAATCAGATCTTACCCACAATCCTCCCTCTCCTCTGAGCATACTGAAGAGCAGCTTTAGCTCCTTCACAGTGATACTGTAGCTGGCCAGAACTCCCAGCATGTCCACCAACAGATCTGAGAACGAGAGAGAGAGAGAGAGAGAGAGAGAGAGAGAGAGAGAGAGTGACGATGATGCTGATGGAGATGATGATTACGCTTCTCATTTTTACAGCTACACCTCCATCTTTCCTGTCCTCGCTTATGCGCAAATAAGTAAATGGTGCAAGGAAAGGAAGACATAAACGCCATTTGATCTAATTTTACAACACGGTGCACGAGAACGCTAAAAATAAACAGACAGAAACAATAGAAATAAAGACAACAGCTTCATTAAAGGGACCCATTCACGTATCAGACATTAAATAAAGATGGAATACAGTGTTATCTTTTGGAAATTTAATGGAATGTCATTTGCTCACTCCTGTACGCGAGTCTGAATGACCCCTGCACCGGGCACCATAATATTAGTAAACATTCATCCATTCATTCATTTTCTAAGCAGCTTAATCCTAATAAGGGCTGCAGGGCGCCTTTCTCAGCAGCCTCTGGGCGAAGGCGGGGCACACCCTGAACAGCTCGCCAGGCCATCGCAGGGCCAACACACCTACAACCATTCCCACTCACACCTCACGGCGATTTGGAACAGCCAATCAGCCTGCTGTCCATTTTTTGTTATTTTACTTGTTATCACTTGATCATGGACTTTTCCACCTTCTACAAATCAGAGTTGCATTTCCAAGTTACCGCGCATGCACAAGAACGTTTACCTGGTCTTGTTTTTAATATAAACTGACTCCGAACCAAAACAAGATGTAAAACAGGTGAATAATAGATACTAAGCCCATGAGTTGGGGTGTTTTCATTATTAAATCTTTGTAATCCGCCAAAATGAACTGATGATGAAAGATAAAACACACTGGCTATTCACTCTTGAATGGGCACCTTTAAATGCAGAAGGTGACAGTTACAGCTTTTCGGCCACTCCGGTTAACCTTAAAGAAAACTTCCTCCTAATTAAAGTAACATTTCAGAGTTAAAGTCTGACAGTATGATCATTTGGATCTGCATTTAAAATGACTATTTAACACCTTTACTCTCCATTAAGACATTTTATCAGCTAAATAAGACACATTTATGCTAATATCTTGCTTTAATTCTGTTCAAACTGTATTTTTGCAGAAAATATGCTGGGGAAAATTGTAGTTCATTTTGCACTGTCCAATGTTCATACTCATGTGCACACTGCAGCCTTACAGTCCTGTTCTCTACAGCTAATGTGTGCTGTTGCAGCCCCATCTACCTCAAAGTTTGACATCTTGAGCACCCGCTAATGTTTTTCTGCACACCAGATCTGTAGATAGTGGTTATTTAATTTATTATAAACTTCCCGTAAGCTTAAAACTCAAACTAGCCTACCCGGCAACAAGATATGCAGCAATGCGGCACATGTCTGATGTGAACATTAACTGAAGCTGTTAACTGGTTTCTGCATGATTTTAAACACTGGCCTACTGGGAAGCCAGAACCAATCACAGCGGTCCTTGGGTGAGTGCCAGTGCATACCCCGGAGAGGTCATCAATCTAATGCAGGGCCAGATTTAGTATATACTGCATGTGAAAAATGTGATCAGGTTTTCTATCTCAGAATAATAAGCACTTATTGAATGAGGTGAAGTATGGTATAGAGAATTGTTCGGTCGAGGGGTTTTTATCTGCCGAGGCCCAAGGCTATCACACGAAAGCTGAATTCTAGTATAAAGTAGACAGTCACATTACGATATTGCATGTGCCAGTCATGCAATAACCATTCAACTTATTCAATAGCAACAGTGCAATAAATTAGTTATTTAATGGCAATGATGCAGTACCAAGAATTATTTATTGGTTTTTCACCAATCAGAAATGGGTAAATCTTATCAATAAATCATAAATATGGGAATTATGATTATGGCAACAACACACAATCTGATTGGTTGATAGCATAGGCAATACATTTTGTATTGACCAATGTGTACCAAAAGTCTTAATCAGATTTAAACATTTCTCACAGATATCACAAATAATAAATAAAACAGGAACATAAATTGGGAATTTAGCTACCAGCAAGCCTTTTTCATGAAAGAGACAGAACTGGCTACAAATTATTATTATTTTTTTTTTATTGTTATTAATATTATTTATCATTTTTTTCTGAATACCCGTCTTTTATTTTAAGAGCAAAAAGGTTTATGAAGTCCCACAAAGTACTCACTGCTCGTCGAAAAGCTCTTGTTCATTAAACAAGGGGAAACAAGTCGAAAGCTACCAAGGCCCTCACAGACACAGATGATGCCTTGATTAAATGCGGGAAATAAACAGTGCCTAAAGGAAATTAAACAAGGCCGGCATTTTAAAATAGCCGACTACGTATTAACCTCTTTTGCTCAGTCTGTACAGAGAAATCCCAGCCCGTGTTCTTTTTGCACAGTCCCAGTCATCATCTCGGTGTGTACTAAAGATCCTGGGCTGAGATTTCTCTGTACGGACCGCGCAAAAGAGAGCAACATGTCATTTTTATCCACCTTGCAACCTCAAAATAATGTAAGAATCAAACTGTCAGACAAAAACTCAAGCTACCAATTATAGGCTTTAAAAATAATAAATAAATGAAAACACTTTTTTTCAAACTGTGAACGCGTTTTGACAGATAACGTAATAGATTGTACATGACCATTGCTACATTTAAACATGGAAAAATACAACTCTTGTTGTATTTGCTTTTCATACTGCCCACTCCAGTTGGTCCGGTCGAGGCTCAGCCACATTAATGTGGCAATAAAATGAAGTCAGCTGACGATCTGAATGTACTGAATGAGCAGGTTATCACATCAATGCACTTTTTCTTATCTGATGGCGTGGATATAAAACAAGGACTCAATAATGAGCGAGTGGTTCAGGTAGCACGAGGAATCATTTTAACATATGTATTGGCACCCCAGAGTCCTGATCTTAACCCTATTGAAAGTTTTCGGGATGTGCTGGAGAAGACTTTATGGACCGTTTCAATTTTTCCCTCATCGATTCAAGACGTCGGTGAGAAAAAAACCCGACACTGGATGAATGTTACGTTGCTCAAGATTGTTGAAACAATAGCAAGACGAATACATGCTATAAGCAATGATAAAGGCGAACAACAACATATTCGTGTGTGCAGCTTTTTTTTTTTTTTTTGTTTTGGTCAGGCAGTGTATGTTCTTTGGTACACTAAAATAATAATTCACAGAAGGCTTGGTAAATATAAGAGAATAATCCGCTTAGTGTTTTCTTTTGGGAACTATTAAGCGATATTCACCTCATCTTTATAAATAATTGTTAAAATACACACAAAAAAAAGTCCAAAAAAACTCCATGAGTCAAAAAAATAAAGAGTTGCTGCTGCATCAGAAAATGCTGGAAAAAATGAGACGATGAGGAAAAAACCATGGCATGAAAATATGCACATCAATTATAGATGAAGGGGGAAAAAAAGAGGCCATTGGTATTTGTCATTTATAAACAGCAGGGTAAATGTAATATTCCTCTAAACTGCCATTCAATCTCATTACGAAACAGCCTGCGACTAATGAGACCTCTCCTCTAATCTCTATCCCTTTCCATCCCTAAGCCTACATCCCTACTGAATATCAGTGTAGAAGAGATATCACCCTAATCCACATCTCTCTCATTCTCTCTCTCTCTCTCTCTCTCTCTCACACACACACACACACGGCTCCAACGCTAGCACAGGCTTTCAGAAACAAACACATCGCCGTGCCTTTGCTTATATCTCCTACCTGTGGTTCAGAGGAGCTTTTCTTCTGTTATCGCTGACCTTATATTTGGTCAAGTTCAAAACAACACCGTATTTGGTTGACTGCGTCACACAGATCTGAAGCTGGGATTAAAGACAACGCAATGGGAAATCAGCCTTTGCTGCAACACAGCTTATTATTTATGGTTAATAAAAAGGAGGTCGCTTTAATCCATATCATTCTAATTAAAAATTAATTATTAAATAAATTCACCATTGAAAGGATTATCAAGGGAAGGACTGCAGTCTAAATGGTGATGTGTGTGTGTGTGTGTGTGTGTATATATATGTACCTCATTTTATAGGAATGCCTATACATCTGTTCACTTGTTCATGCATGCAGTTACCCAATCAGCCAATCAGGGGGCAGGAAGATCAAGGCCAAGAGCCTCAGTTAATTCTTACGTCAAACACCACCATGTGATATCTGTGACTATGACGGTGGATTTTGTTAACTCAAATTTTCTACAATTTTCTTGGAAAATTGTCTCCACGGATTTTCACCCACAACTGTCTCTAGGCTTTATATAGAATGGTGCAGATGGAGAAAAAACACCAATCCTGGGAAATTAAATGCTGTGTGATAAGAAAGGGTCAGAGCACAACGTCTTGACTAGTTAGAGCTGAAAGGAAGGCAACGGTAACTCAAATAACCTTTTCTTTGTTGGTGTGCAGAAAAGAATCTCAGACTGAAAGTAGAGTAAAAGGTACCTGTGCCACATAGCATGGATTATGTATCAGACAGGCCCTGTATGGGTACTGGTTATAAATACCCATGTTGCTCATCTAATATAGGTTCTACAGTATGTTGACATGAGCAATTACCACATAAAAAACAACAACAACAAAAAAAAACTCTCTCCTTTGAAGGATTTACAGGATGGATGGTGTTTGGCTTTTCAAGGTCACTCAAGGTCAAAGCTAACTATCTAATTTAAAAATTAATATATGGTTTTCTATTAGTGTTCCACAGTAATGGCATGTCTATCAGCACTCATTCTGAAGTTATAAGCACTCGATCTTCAAAACTTTGTCACCTTGCTTTGAACCTTCACCTTTAAGCTAGACATTCCAAAATCGAGTTATCTCTGGGACTCAGGTAGGGTAATGTCCCCACCAAGATTGGGGAAAATCCGTGCATGGGTGTGGTCAGGATTTTATTAACACACAACAAACAACCAAATGACAGTAAAGACTACACCTCTGCCAAAACAAGTTTTGTGGCAGAACTGACAGCATGTTATACATCGAGGTGGATGGGGTAGAAAAGCAAAAGACTGCATCCCATTCCACTGCTGTTAATTAAGAAAAGGAATTTGAGGCTTTACTGGAACTGAAACTGGATGGTTGACTGGATAAACACTGGTTGGATTGATGAATCTAGATTTTTGCTGTCGGTGTAAAATGTTATCATATATCATGGCACTTAATACTAGCCTACACCTACTACGCCTACCCATCCCTTTATCGCCACCATATAACGGTTTCTACCAGAATGATAATTACTTATCAAGCATTATAACCCTCTATAAAATCTTCTGAATGCATATCCTGTTGCAATAATAAAAAAGTATAAGAGTTGTGAGTCGTACCTGCGATCATATCATCAACGGCGCTCATTTTGAGAAGCACAAGTTGGATCAGGCCCACCTCGGTACAGGTTTGTAAGTTGCGCATGCTCTTGCGAAGGATGGCCGTGAACATGCTCCAGATCTCAGCTTGGCACGTTACCTGGCAGTGCTCGAGAAGCTCCACCATACACACGATGCTTTCGGCATCTTGGATGATGAAGTTCATCTCCAGGTCGAACTCACCCCCGACCAACTGCAGAGCAAAAGAGAAGGAGATTGAGCAAAGGAGACGACCACTTTCTCACTCATCTGACAAACCACTTCATCATATTAGGCTCACGGCAACAACGTCCCAGCTGACAATGGCTGTAGGCAGGGTACACTCTAGACAGCACGCCAACCATTCACACTTACACCTAGGGTCAATTTGGAACAGCCAATTAACCTAATGTGTATGTCTTTGGACTGTGGGAGGAAACCGGAGTAGATGGAGCAAGCCAATGTAAGCATGGGGAGAACATAAAATCAACACAGAAATGCGCAAGCATGGCCCTCAAACCAAGGACCTTCTTGCTGTGAAGTACACATGTTAACCACTATGCCACCCAGAAGATGAGCAGTCAGGTGTTCGTTAGCTTTCTAATGGGTCTCTCTAGGTGACAAAATGAACAATTTCGTACATTATATCAGAAGATATTTTATCATGTCAAGTCATGTCATGTCATGTAGGTATAAAAAATATGTAACTACCCTTTCTGCTCAACTCTAACAATAATAATTAGCAATGCTTGTAAATAATAAGGCATGGTTTTATTCTCGTAGTTCACCAAGCATGAAATTGACCACCTTAGTCCTTGCCTGGGACATAAAGAAGCCTTGAGGTCTCTTTGCCCACAAGCAGCAAGGCAGGCAAGTGGAAAATAGGCTATGAAGGCTTGCAGTAACATTAGCATGATAAACAGACAGTAGTCTTGCCGGAATTGGCAGCTCTGTCAAGCTCGGAGGATGGTGACATCGCAGAACCGTTGCTGTTATTATTCCAGCAAGAGACTGCAAGAAAGCGTCATCTCTTCTCAACACCGCTCAGCAGCCAAAGATGAGGCTGATTCTTAGCTACATCAGCAGTTTGCCTGTATGATCTGACTGGCAGAAGCCTTTTCACTGTACGCATCCCAAGCTACAGAACAGCTGTGGAGCATAATGACAAATAGGCTGTCACTTCAGTCTCGGGCTGTGGGTAAAATCTACACAACTGCATCTGCAAAACAGGAGGCTGAGCAATTTCCTGACAAAAAGGCAAAATGGTAATTTTGTCCAATTGTTTAGCGACTGAAACATTTCCTAATGCTGCTGCATAAACCCATGCAAAATATATGTGTGCGTGTATATATGTATATATATGTACACACACCCGGTAGCACAGTGGTTATCATGTCTGTCCCACAACAAGAAGGTCCAGGGCCTGATTCTTGGGCTTAGAGAGTTTCTGTGTGGAGTTTCCATGTTCTTCACGTGCTTGCATGGGTTTCCTCCAGGTACTCCGGTTTTCTCCCACAGTCCGAAAACATTGACCGTAGGCTGATTGGCTGCTCCAAATCGCCCCTTGGTGTGAGTGTGAATGGTTGTAGGTATGTTAGCCCTGTGATGGCTTGGTGAGCTGTCCAGGGTGTACCCCGCCCTTGCCCAAAGTCAGCTGAGACTCAAGCCTCCCTGCGACCCTAATTAGGCTTAAGCGGCTTAGAAAAATGTATGAATGAATGAATGAATGACAAACTGCTCAAAATAAGAAGCCGAAAAAGTGAAGGTTTTTTATTATTATTATTACACATTTTATTTATATGGATTTTTTTCCCTTTTGAGGTAAATCACCAAGTGCTACAGAGTAAAAAAATGCTTAGACAACAGGAAAGGCATAAATAATGATGCTCAAATGTATAACATTTACCTACAGTACTAAAGCCAGTATAAATGATATACATTTGAACATTATTTATTTTTAATGCCTTTTCTTTTGTCCTTGCATTTTTACACTACAGATGATACAGACGATGCGTCCACCCCTACTGTCTGAAGTCATCATCGTCTAGTGGGGATGCATACACGCTCTAGTAGGGATCATGCATATACAAAGGAACACACCCCCTGAAAGACAAATAGGTAGCAAGAATCATGATTGCTTTGGTATTTTATGTCTTAAGTCTGTAATCATGCCTCATCACATCTGAGTAGACAGCATGCCAAAGAGAAAATCAGAAACGTACCATTAACCATATGCACTTAAACAGCACGTGCTAAGTTTATTTAACTTGTTTATTTAAAGTTTCATTTAACTGATCAAGAAACATCTAGTGGTAAGGATGCATCAAAGAAGTGGGCTTAATTTAATTCCCCCCAATTAACCTCACACTTTCTTTACACTTTACACTCTTTATACAGTATCTTTACTTTGTCTTGTTAGTGGTGGTACAACCCCCCAAAAGTAAAACAAAAACAAAAACAAATGACCAAAATTCATTCTGTAATAGGAATTCGGAAGGTGTGGGTGCCAAAAATGTAACATTGTACTGCTAGCTCATTAATACTAGCAATAGAGAAGAATATAATATTTTTTATATTTTTAATTATTGACATGGAAGCATGTTTAAGAGTTTTCTAAAGTAAACTTTAAATTAAATAAAAAAGTTTTGATTAGTGATTTGTTTTAAGAATAGAACACAGTAAAGAAAAGATGATGTTTAACTTTCCAAAGCATAACAGCACATACATTTCTTCAAATCTAGTAAATAACTAAAAGATTAACAATCCACAGCCCACCTATTCATGGTTCATGGTGTACCCCGCCTTCGCCCAGAGTCAGCTGAGATACTTGCGACTCTAAGATTAAGCAGCTTAAAAAAATGAATGAATGAATGAATGAAACTGTATTGTATATAACATAAAAAAAGGAAAAAGTAGCAATGCTAAATAATAAGTTTGCCATTGTAGGAACACGAACTATCATGCATTCACACACGAACCCAAGTAGGTAGCAAAAATTATGATTGTTTTATTTTCAAGTGTTTCAAGCCTGTAATTATATCTCATCAAGTCTGATTAGACAGCATGCCAAAGAGAAAATCTAAATCTTACCATTAGCCATATGTACTTAAACCGTGTGCACTTGTTATTTTTGTTTTTAACTCAAAAGAAAGTGAGAGGAGTCTCATCCATGTGTACATTTTGTGTTTTCTTCCCCCAGCATTTCAAACTACTGTGATGTTTTTTTTACCCTTTTTTACAAAATCTTCATTTAATGAAAAATTTGACCTGTGGTCCCAATATTCCTCCATGAAGTGTGTAATAATGGCGCATGTGCCCTCATGATTGGTACGCTGTTTGGGACTCAACTTGAATTTGGTTTTCTATGCTAGAGAAATGCTTCACTAACTAGATTTGTGTTCCGTATTCATTTGCTTTGAATTAAAATAAAATTAAATTAAAATGATAAACTCATCAAACAATTGGCTCGTTACATAAATAAATTACACAGTTATACTGGCTTCAGATTATATCCATTGTGCTCTGTTTGCAGGTGCAGTGTAGCTGTGAGACAAAGAGAGCTGTTGATTCATTGCTTCTCAACATGTCCCGGTCTCTGGGGTTCACTAAACACAGAAATATTGAAGTCAATGCTATAAAAATATCTGATGATGTAGACATCATCAATTGCACAATGCACACAACAGATCAGCTTATAATGGTTGAGCAAAACTATGTCACATCCATGTCGGCACGGTATTATTTTCAATGTTTTGATTGTCCGAAACCACACACACACACACACACACACACACATACACACACACACACACACACACACACACTTAAAGCTAAATTAAACCATAAAAATATATATACGTTTTTTTTTAATTACTCTCCATTCCATGTTATTTATATTTTGTTGGTGCCATTTTTTTGGTTTTTTTTAATAATGGTAGTTTCAGGTATGCTGTAAACTACATTTCTTTGCCTTTAAGTTGTGCGTAAACCCATGTGCTTTAGTACAACACAAATAAATTAAACTCAGTTCAACAAATCCTTGATTGTTTCAAAACTCTCCACCCTGCGACCTCATACCCCACAGCTCCTGATATGAGTTTGAATCACTTTAAATCATCACGGTATAATTAAACAATAAACAGTGTCTTATATTCTGATAAAAAAGTTAACTTGTAATGCAATTTTGTGACACATCATCTCCTCAAGCCTAGAAGTAATTGCTTTTGCAGTGAAGAGTCGAGTCTGTGGATTTATTTTTCAGCCCGAGTTCAGTGAAGTGGAACAGTAGATCAGAGTAGAAACGAAGACGCGACGCCTCATTGTACTCAATGCAGAATTATATTCTGACCCTACAGTCAGTCAGTTAATTAGATTTTCGTTGTAAAGTTAAAAAGAAAAAATTAATCTCATATTTTCCAGAGTGTGCTTTTGTAATGAAAACTGTTTATTCCATCTGAAATTGAATATATTTACATTTGAAGCAAAAGCAGCAGAAGTGCAGATGTTTGCATCCCCCGTGGTTTAAAAATGAAGAAATTAGAACCATATATGTACCAATTTTAAAATAATCTAAAAAAAAAAAATCGGTAATATTCGACTGAAACATTAAACGATGGAAATGTAGTGAAATCATGAAGCCTTCGTCGCATACGTCAGAAAACAGGCAAGCAACAGGTCCAACAGGCAAGCAAATTGGACAAAATTCCTCGGATGGATGCAGGTGTGGTGTGAAACCCACCTGTTGTGTGAGGGAACATGCTGACGTAAGCCTCTGCCATGGAGTTTTGAACATGTTAAAAAGAAAAGCCGTCTTGTTGGTAATTCCTGACCAGATCTGATCAGGTCCATTTCTTAGATCTGGTGTAAGATGCCCTACAAAGCCATATGGCTCTGTTATAATAAACGCACACATACACATACACTCGTTGGCTCACCTGATGCGCTTAAAATTCTATCGGTTTTTTCATCCATTCATTTATTCATTTTCTAAGCCGCTTAATCCTGATTAGGGCGACAGGGAGGCTGGCGCCTATCTCAGTCAACTCTGGGCAAAGGCGGGGTACACCCTAAACAGCTCGCCCAGAACATCGCAGGGCCGACACACATACAACCATTCACACTCACACTTAGGAGTAATCTGGAACAGCCAATTAGCCTACTGTGCATGCGTATTTGGAATGTGGGAGGAAACCGGAGTACCCAGAGGAAACCCACACAAGCATGGGGAAAACATAGGTTCCTGGAACCTTGAAATCAAACCCAGGACCTTCTTGCTGTAAGGCGAACGTGCTAATCACTATGCCACCGTACTGCCTCTATGTTTTTTTTTTTCTTTTTTTCTTTAACAATAGTCCGCAAGCCATACATTAAGCCCACAATAATTACGACATCATTACATCGTAATGTAATGTATTTATATCAACCATATATCACAGGAATATCATAAAAGTGTTTTTTTGTTGTTGTTGTCTTGCAATAATCATAATGCATGGCTTTTATATTAAACTTGTACAATTTGAGTTACAGACCTGACTTGCAGATTTTCCCCACGGCAGAAATACAACACGTTTTATATGCTAACACAGCTACGCAACCTTCAAATCCTCCTCACCCAAACCCACGTCAGTCCTTTTCTGTCATGGCTAAATTCATACGACAAAACAAATGATAGGTTGTTTGTGAAAGGAGCTGAAGGATAAGGCTGAAGTGCCCTTGAGCATGGCACCTAACCCCCAAATGCTCTCAGGGTGCCACAGTGTGACAGTGTGAGTGTGTGCGCTCACTGTTTTCGTGTGTGTGTGCTCACTTTGGAAGGGTTAACGCAGATCTAAATCTCCCATGCGAGATTAATATAGTATACCAAATCAAAACTCTAAACAAATCCTTACCTTAATAATCTAATTTATATACCGGTAAAACCATTTACAGCATTTTGGAAGATTCCCTTACCCAGAGCAGGTGATTTTTTTTATACCATATACACAACTGTGCAGTTTAGAGTAAGGATCTTCATGGGCCTAACAGAGGTAGCTGGGTAATATTGGGGCTGGAACCCCTGACCTGAAGCCTTAACCACTGAGCCACAACTGCCTCCTGCCATTGTTAATTTTCCTGCCTAGCCAAAACCACACCACTTACCGTGCTTGTTAATGGTAATACAAATAGTAATTAAACGACAATGCTAGATGAGCTGCATGGTGGGCAGGTTGATTTATCCAGGATACGTAACCTATTGTGTATTAGAAGTATTAAAAAAAAAATAAAAATAAAAAGAATTATGAAAGATCTGCAGGAAAGGCTTTGCTTTCATGAAGAGAGTTTATACATTGTGTAATGCTGTGCCTCCACTTTCGCCAGCTTTCACACTTATAAATAGATCGCGTAATTAAAGAAATCTAATTGATTTACAGAAAGATTAAGGTGGCGGTAAATAATAGGGTCTAGAATGGCCTATAATGTGTGTGTTACAGAATGAGAGGTTATCAGAAGGCTCTCTCTCTCCACCGTGTCTTCATTACCGCCAGGGTTCAAAAGCAGGGCCACCGCATTCTGAGCTAATGAGCTTAATTACATGCTTGCTTCCAAGGAGTAATCTGTGCCTATTGTGTTAGGAGAGCTGAAAGGAAACGCAGGATCAAACACGGAATATAGTGAGGTGTGCAAAACCTGGTATTTCCTGAGCTCTCATCTTTCACTTGACTATTAGCATCCCGGGATTTCTTACTTAAGGCCTCCGGGTTATATGCCTCAGTATTAATTCGGAGTAAGAGTCTGGGAAGGTGTCGTCTGTTATTTCTACTCGCTCAGAATGCAAGTTGCGCCGTATATCATTTGGGAATTATTATTGGGCTGAATGATAGTGACACTGCAATAGGTTGAGATGTGAAAATGAGCCTTCTAAGCACTTCCCTGCATATTTTATTGTGTTGGTGGGATCCTGATCGATTTCAAAAGACATTATCACATTAGACCTGAGGCCATTTTCAGACAAAGTTGAAAGAAAGATGGCTCTGAAAACAATCGTCAAGTAAATTTAAATGTAGCCTGCTTTATGGATCAAAACTATCTGCCCTTATTGATTTAACCATTACACTTCTTCCTATTTTACACTCAAGTTTTGTAGATGGATGGTTTACTAACTCCTGTCTGGCTGCCACATAGATATACAGTATTAATAGTATTTACTGCAAGGCAGTGGTGGGCCTTCAGTGGGGACTTAACAGACATAAACCGCCTCTTAATACCACCACTATCACATTGCAATAATAGAAACCATCAGTAATAAACAAAAACGCAATATAACAGGAACTGGCATTACAGAGAGAGGCTCTTCACGTATTGAGGGTGAATACCATTATTACTAAAGCAAGAAACCCAGTTAACCCTTTAGCATTACGTAACTTCCATCGGCGATCACTGCTGGAAGCTGTTGGTAAATTTGGCATTTAAATAAAAAATAAAACATTTAAATAAATTACATCATACTCACCAGAGATGCTGATTATTTATAGACAAAATCTGAACTTGGCTTGTCAAACAGTTTAGCTCTGACCAATCAGAGGACGGAAAAATGCTGACATTATTTTGCGCCAGCTAGCAGGCCCTGTGAGGCGAATTTGAAATCTGATTGGTTAAAGAAACAGCCCCATCGCTAATATAGTTTAAGTGACATCAGCCAGCGCTACTGATCCTGCAGGCCCTGGGCGGTTTAGGTTAACATGGCAGCACATGGACATGCATCCACATACACGTACCCGAAGCAGTGCAGCCAAGAGACACGCTACGAACTGAGGAGAAAAGACTGCTGGGAATAAATTCATACAATTTCATGGAACAAATACTAGAATTTAAGTTGTAAATGTAATTTTTTAGATTCCTCCCTAATTTAATTTTACTATGTAAAGCTGTTTGTGACAATGTCATACAAATAAAACTGACTTGACTTGACTTAAATGTAGGTCAGTGCTCCTGATAGAGTTTGATTCAGCAGAGAAAGCCTTGCTAGCTCTGACGGCCCACCACTGCTGCAAGGGAATGGTGCAATCTGATTGGTCTTTCATCTCAGCATCATAAATCATTATTCCAAGAGGATAATTGAAAAAAAAAAAAAAAAAAAAAAAAAAAATTAGATACCTTGTCAGGTTATCAGCTTAGCTTATTAAGCCAGCTGACTAGCATTAGCACTGCATATTACAAATATGTAGGTATTACTTTGAAATCCTTTAGGAACTCAAGCTAAATTAGGCAATACTTGCTAGCTTGCTTGCTTTCTAGTCCATAACACATTTTTGTTTGTTTGTTTATTTACCCTTAGTTGCCAGCGCAGGGGTTTACACTGGGACATGATGTCTGCGATCTCCATGACTTGAGAGGATTGTGAGGAGCGGTGGGGGAGTCGTTGGATCAGATCATGATGATCTTGAGAGAATTTGGTGGAATCGTGATGATCACGCTGACCATGGCAAAACTTTTGATTGACAAATATTTTACCACGATTATTACGATTTAACACCAATCGTGATAAAACATGGGACGCGTGGTAGAGTGCAGTAGACCTTAACAGACCTTAAAGGACCTTAACAGACCTTGATGCGCCAGGGAGGTAGGGGATCCGGATGAACTTGGCAACACGATTCCCTCAAGTTTCAGCTCTTAGATGCGAGCTGCCTCATTTTTATTCCCCAACCGTGCTCCTAGTGTGGTCATAAATCATGGAGCTCTACGCTTTTTTTGAATCGTGGAGATCATTGACATAGTGCCCTAGAGTAAACACAGGGTAGCAAAAGCAAACAAAATTACAACAGAAATGCATTCTTTGTTGTTTTTATATGGCATGCAGGGAAATCACTTCTGTTCCACTTCGCCCCTCACATCAACTGAGGCTTAATGTGGTCATAAAATCAATATCAGGTCAAATCATTTTATAATGTGGATCAATTACCTTGCATGGAGGATAAGTGATGTTATGGGAATCAGAAACACCATGGTGTATATGCTATAAAAAAGTCACGCTGTGGTTCAGTCCCCATCCAAAAAAAAATAAAGACCAACTCCAGTACATCTTTAAGTTTGCTTGTGCATTACATTACATTAGCTCCCATTTTTTATTCACGCAGCCACTGGAGCTTTCCCGTCAGGCGTAGTGAGATGGCAATGCTAACCCCTACACCACCATGCCGCCAGAACATTTAAATTCATGAGTGTAATTGAGTGTCAGAATTAACATGAAATAACAAGTAATTTTAGCACTCGGTTGCTTTGTGCTTCCTCTGTGACAGCAAAGCAGCAATTTAAATTCATGTTTTTTTTTTCTTTTTTTTATAATTTGAGCTTTTTTTTTTTGAAAACAAATAGAAACTGAAAGTACTGCTGCAAGCTATTTTTTAACTAATTACCTCTTTTGAGGATAATAATAAAATATCACCGGTTAATTTAGGCATCACTGGGGTGTAGAGGTTGGCACGTCCGTTGTGCAGTTGTGTGGGTTTCCTCGCACAGTCCAAAGACATGCACGTCAGACTAATAGGTCAAATTGGGTGTAGGTGTGAATGGTTGCGTGTGTGCGTTGCAACAGTCTGGTTGGCTGTTCCCACCCTCGCCCATAGTTGGCTAAGATAGGCTCCAGCCTCTCTGAGACCCTAGTAGGATTAAATGGCTTGGCAAATGCGTGAGTGAATTTTCAAAATATTGCCAGTAGTCAGAGGGATAAAAACAAAACAAGCAGTTGACAACCAAAAAAAAACAAAAAAAATAAAGTTTTTAATTAATGAATTATTATTATTTTATTTTTTAACCTAAAGAAGAGTCATTCAGCTTGTATCTAATTTAACTTAGTACAAGGGCTTAAATTACCCGGATATTCTGTGTTTATACTGATGACAAAATGACTTTCAATTACTTTAAATAGTGTAAAATTCCTGTTATATATTTAAACATTATTCCAAGTAATTGACGTATTGCTCTGGCAGATAATTGTACTTTTTTCAGCTTTTGTATTTCTTAAAACAAACAAAATGATCTGCAATTGCATTTAGACCAATGATCATAATTACGAAATGCCCTAGAAATTTAAGTGAAAAAAAAAAATAAATAAATAAATAAATAAATAAAAGCCAACCCTACAATGGTAAAATACTTGCTTTGACTATTTATATAAATTTTTTTTAAATGTAATAAGTTTTAACATTTATAAATTTACATATTAATTTGTTGGTATTTTTTAAAATATTTTAACAATTATAATTCATTATTTGAATTAATTATTATTATTTATTTTACCAAGACGTTTGTGTTGGTTTTATTTAATAATTTTTTTTTTATTATTAGTAGTAGAAGAATTAGTAGTAGTATTTTTACTTATTTTGTTTGTTTGTTTGTTTATCTTTTGCTGTAATACAAAACTGTATTGACATCACTCATAAATAATGTTTAATAAATTACATACCGATACCTAAAATGCTTACATAGGTTAGAATTTTTCATTTATTATTTTTTATTTCTGAACATGTTACATTTTGACACAAAACCCTTAGTTTAAACTCTGTAATTCAGTCTGTAAAAAAAAAAAAAAAAAACATACCTACCTTTTTTTCTCCCAGAATTCATTTTGGTGTTATGTTATTGAAAAGTGCTGAGATTTTACACTCTTACTCAGCAAACACAGACATCCTTCCTCTGAACAGCACACAAAGAATTTTACATTTCTCATTCAGACTGACGGAGAGACATATAACGTGAAAGAACATCACAATTTATTCACCGGAGAAGAACTGGAGAGGGAGATTAGATAAGACAAACTCAGTGAACTGAGAAAATGACAAAAAGAGAGAGAAGAGCAAGGACAGAAAACAACAGCAGGGAAAGGGGTTTCTGTTTCCTTATCGCTGTTTGGATGTCAGGCAACTGTTTGGTCTCTAACTTTCTCCTGACTCGGTGTACATGTTTATAAGCTAAATGTGCTCCATGGAATCTATAATAAAAAAAGACAGAACATGACTAATTGTAATAAAATGAACGTTTTTGTTTACAGTAGGCAGAATCAGATAGTGAATTATCTCAATATTATTTGTCAGGACAATTAATCATGCTGGGTGAAATGAAGATAACGATATACTGTAATTAGATGAAGAGAAGTTCTGAGAGTTCATTGTTTATTCTGCGACCAATCACAACAAAATGAGCCTTAATGCACCAAATAGACTTTTTAAAGTACATATATAAACAAGTGACATTATCAGCTTTAAATGACTTAAAAGATTTTTTTATATTAGGGAAAAAATAACACACATTGACATGACAAAAAATTAAATCTCAGACTTATGAGATTTAAAGACTTATTTTGAAAATATTCAACCCAGGTTCGATTCCCGGTCTCGGGCGTTTCTGTGTGGAGTTTACGTGTTCTCCTGGTGCTTGCTTGGGTTTCCTCTGGGCAGTCCGGTTTCCTCCCACAGTCCAAAAACATGCACAGTAGGCTAATTGGCTGTTCCAAGTCACTCCAAGTTGTGAGAGTGATTGTGAATGGTTCTATGTGTGTTGGCCCTTCAATGGCCTGGTGAGCTGTTCAGGGTGTACCCCGCTTTTACTCGGAGTTGGCTGAGATGGGCCCCAGCCTCCCCGCAACCATAATTAGGATTAAATAGCTTTGAAAATGAATAAATGAAAAACTGTTTGATGCATGAAAACTTATTTTGTGGTGGTGGAACACAAATAACCCTGAAGTACAGGGATTGTGAGACATCGCAAGAAAGAAAAAAAAAAAAAAGAAAAGAAACGACACAAAAATGGGTACACCAATATACAAATCCAATTTTTGTTAGAAAAAAAATGTTATCCATCCATTCATTCATAATCTTTCACTTATTCAAGGTTGGGCCATGGAGGCACCAGTCTAGAAAGGGAAAACAGAGGCATCCCTCTCCAGGCTAGATGGATATATAACACCTCCAGCGATTTTTGGTTAAGCCCTGCGGCCATCTCCCAGTTGGACGGATGACCAGGAAGCATTTTAATCAGAAGCTGGAACCACCTCAACTAACTCTTTTTGATGTGGAGAAGTAATAGATCTACCCCAAGTTCCCCTGGATGTCTGAGCTCCTCACCCTATCGCTGAACGAAACTCATTTTGGCTGCTTGTATATTAAAAAATAATAATAAAAACTACGACTACTACAAAAATAAATAAATCAACTAATAATAATAATAATAATAATAATAATAATAATAATAATAATGTACACTCCATTGTCCTCATGACTTTTTAATATTAAATGTGACTGTAACCTATTTGGACTGAGACTGGTTTTTTATAGCTTGTCATTTCAACAGAAAACATTTTTGTATCCCGTCCATGGACAAGTTCAATTGGGTCTGCGATAGCATTCACACACTTCATTACAAGTTCTTCCTGGTCCTCAACCTCAAGATGGAAAAAACTACTTCATTCTCAGGAGCTGAGGGATGAAGATTCATGGTCGCCATGGTAACATGCAGTGGAGATTGAACCATTTCCTTGTAGAGAGCCTGCAGTGGACAAGGAAGTGGAAAGAAATAAATAGAGTACATGTCCTATTTCCGAGTGAATGAGAATGAGGGAAACAAGATGCCCCAGAGGTCTCAGGATGTGGGGAAGGAACAGGTGGTGCATCTTCTCTATTATCTATAAATATGTGGAGTAGGTTACGGAGAAGGGGATTCTGCACTCAGTGTGTATGCTGATGAAAGCTGAAGTCCAGACCCTCCTACTGGGAAAAGGCCTGAAACGTGTTTCAAGTCTTCTGAGACTCATGTGGGTTTTTTTTTTTTTTTTTTAAATAGAGCAACTCGCTGAGATAGAAAAAAAATGCAAGCCTGAAAAACAAAATGGAGGAAGGGGGAGGGGGGACTAGTAAACTTAGGAACAGAATAGATTTTCTGATTCACCTCTTCAAAGGGATTGCTTGGAAAGGGAAAAAAAAACAATATGGTGTCTCCTGTGGGCTGTTTGGTGCTTCTGAGGTCAGTATTGAGAATAAAAGGAGAGGAGAGGAAATTATAAAGGAGAAATCAATGTGAAAACACCATCCAGAACCTTAAAATTCCCCAACGATTTAAAGTACAAAACAGAAAACTTATCAGTATTGCCAGGCAGAAGGGCCAGGTAAAAATCCTTCTCCCATATTGATGAAGTAAAGCTCATTTCTGCTTCCTTCCAAATAAAAGAGAAAATAGTCCCCAAAATCAAAATACCCAAATACGCTTCCCATAGTAAGGTTGAAATGAATATTCTGATGAAACGTCTTAACTGACATTTGCTCAAAAATAAAAGTGTACGCTCAGATGTATTTAAAGTATGAAAGTAAAAGTACAAGCAAATTCCAAAAAAGAAAAAAGAAACTGCTTTTATTTACTGATAAAACACTAGTACCAATCAGGGAATATGTGACTGGCTGTTAAAAACAATGGCGATTGGTTATCAATCAATAAAAACAATGGGTATCAATCATTGGATATTGGGATCATCAATAGTGATTGATTATTTGGATAAATTGGTATCAGTCATTGGACATTAGGAACAATGGAGATCAGTGATTAAACATTAGGTACAATACAGATCACTGATTGGACAATAAGAACAATATAAACTGGTGACTGGCTATTTGGAACAATGGTGATCAGTGATTGGATAAGTAAAAGTGGAAAAGTGGTGATCAGAGATTAAGCTTTAGGAACAAATAAGATCAGTTGTTGGGAACAGTGGGGTTTAGTAATGGGCCCTTGGGAATTGTGGGTTTCAGAATCTGGATTCTGGATGGTGGAATCAGTGTTTGGGCACGAAGAATAATGGAGGCCAGTGATTGGTCATTGGGAATAATGTGACAATTCGGGACAATTTGATATAATTGGGATAAGTGATTGGTCATTGGGTATAATGGGGATCAGTGATTGGACATTTACAAATAATGGGAATGTTATCGATCATTGGGAATAATGGGGTTCAGTGATTTTGATTTTAGAATAATTGGAATCAGTGTTTAGGCACTGAGAATAATGGAGGTCAGTGATTGGTCATTGGAAAGAATGGGATTCAGGACATGTCACTGCTCACTAGGAATAATAGGAATACATGATTGGTTATTGGATATAATGGGGATAAGTGATTGGTTTTTAGGAATAGTGGGGTACAATGATTGGTTTTTGGGAATAATTGAAATCAGTGATTGGGCACTGAGAATAATGGGAATATGTGCTTGGTAATTGGATATAATGGAGATAAGTGACTGGTCATTGGAAATAAAGTAGTCTAGTGATTGGTCATTGAGAATAATAGGGATAAGGGATTGGACATTGAGAATAAAGAGGATCAGTGATTGGTCATTAGGAAGAATGTAGATGAGTAATTGGTCATTGGGAAGAATGGTGAATGGAGCTTATACTAGTGTAGTTCAGCCCATAAAAACAGCAGCTGATATGTGGGTAAAAGAGTTTTACTGAGTACAAAGCAGTCGCTACCATGAGCTGAAAATGTGCTAGATTTCCTGCGTTTTAGATAAAGCTAAAAGGCTCTAAAAGTTTCCAAAGCTAAGTACAAAGTCACCGTTTTAATTTCGTTATGCTGAGTGCTCCACCTCCTTGTATGATAAATGCCCTCCAATTGTAGTCAAAACCGGAAAGTGCTCCAGCCCATTCTCAAAAACATAAAGACCCCCAGGAACACGAGACGGATTAGAGCAAAGAGCTTTTCGTTCTCTTTCTACCACAAATCAGTCAAAACGTCAGCAGTATAAAGGTCAAGGAAATGATAGAGGAAAGAAGACAGACAGGGAAAAAGATCGAAAACAAAATGCCTTTGTTCCTTTGGTTCGATTTATTCAGGTTCGTGTTGGCTGAATCTCATCTCATGTCCTCACTGATAGAAAAATACACACCAGATATCTGATTAAGTGCCTGTTTTTTTTTTTTCCTACGTTGCTTGATAAAAGCATCAAACAGCTAATCACAGACAACAAAACAGCTGCAGTAAATACGGGGAAACATTTTCAATTATGTGCATCCTGTTTACGAAGTGTATGAGACCGGTAATGTATAAATGCTGACCTTTTAAAGTCACATAATACGGACACTTGGAACTCAATGCCCTTTTAAACAAGTCTTTAATATGTACAGGAACAGAAACCAACACAAAACTGCACCAGAAAAAACAAAATGAACCCAGTTGGGCACGTAGCAGGGGTTTCAAATAAAACATGTAAAGGTCCACCTATCTATTCCACTTATCCATCAGAGTCAGGGGGAAGCTGGAGCCAATTCCAGCCTTAATCAGGTAAGAGGTGGGGTACACCCTGAACAGGTCACCTATCTACCACAGGGCTAACACAGAGATAAATACCATTAACAATTGTGTTAATAAATTAGAGTAGCCAGTTGTTTTGAAAGGAAAACTGGGTACCCTGAGGAAACCTACACAAGCAGGTAGAACATGCAAATCCCTACACCGTACGACCCCAGATGGCCTTTAGGCTCAAACCCAAAAATGTCCTGATGTGAGGAAACAGTGCTGCCCACTTTTAAAGGCCTGAAAAAATAGAACACTTTTTGGTACGCTGTTCGGGGAAATTAATCATTTAATCCTGTTAACTGTCCTGTAACACCATGTTTATTGCTTATATAACCGGACACCCTGTACCTGTTAGGTCTACACACTCGGATAACGCACACAGACTGATTGAGTTGATCACCACAGTGCATTCATTGCATTGCATGTGATCAGTGTTTTACTGGCTACTCGGTATCAGTCACCGTAATTTCTGACCTTACTTGACAGATGACAACATGTGACGATGTTAAAGCTGACAGGAAGGAAGTGCTACTAGATTAAGTGCTGCAGATCTCTTTCCCACCATCCACCTGTGTTGCCTCTAACTCCTAATTTCTAGATGCTCTTGACACATATAGACTTTTGGAGGTTTTCCCAACAGTGCATGCACTCTCTATTTAACCAATTTCACCAACACTGTGCTAATAAATTAGCTTGACCTCTGGCTAATCAATAGTTTTATCAATGATGCCATTACCAACCATATTCATGAATTTAAGCTCAGCCGACACTGGGCGAAGGCAAGATACACCCTGAACAGCTTGCCAGACCATAACAGAGCTAACACGCACAGCCATTCACACCCACATTCATACCTAGGGGCAATTTGGAACAGCCAATTAGCCTAACGTGTATATCTTTGGACTGTGAAAAAAAACTGAGGTACACAGAAGAAACACACTCATGCACTGGGAGAACATGCAAACCACTTAGAAATGCCTAAACTTGATGTGTATGTCCAGGACGTCTTGCTGTGTGGCGGACGTGCTAACCAGTATGTCACCGTGCCTAAAGAATACAGCAAGGTTTGCCAGCTGGATTGTGGACCCAGCAGAGTATACTTCAGAACGTAAATTTTTAAACATGTCCCATGACTTGGATGGCTAATGAAATATTATAAAGGCCAGAGGCACGAGAAAACAATGTCAATATTGAACATAACAACCGAATAAATACAAACCTCCATTAAGTCATAATTAATACACTAATCCTTCGGGAGCTTAGTGCATCAAATTCACAGATGTGTATTTCGAAAGCAACAACACAAACACTGGCATGCCCATCTCCCCTCTAGCCAATCAGCAACAGGCTGTGTTTGTGCTGTGCCTGTTGAAGTTGCTGATTGGCTGGAATAGTGTTGTGTGGCTCACTCTGAGCCACTTTATTTGCATTCCTCTTTACAGAGCCAGAGATGTGTACAAACATTGTCTTTTTCCCGTTTTTTTTTCACCACACACACAAACAGAACAGGGAGCTAGTGGACCATGAGTTGATATTTACAGAATCTGACTCATAGTGTATTGGATTAGAATCAATGACAAGACAAGGCATGTCTGGTAGGGATTGTCAAGTTCCTTACTTGTAAGCATAAATACATTTATTTATCATCTAAACCACTTATTTGTCAGGCATTGCTGTGGAAGCTGAAGCCAAGCCCTGCTACTTCAGGTGAGGGAAGGGGTTAGAATCTGAACAGGTGACCGGTCTATTGGAGGAGGACCAAATGACAACCAATTACACTGATGCCTATGACCAATTTAGCAAAGCCAGTTTAAATAATGTCTTTGGACATTGGAAGGAAACCAGAGTACCCAGAGGTAACTCATGCAAGCACAGGAAAACATGCACTGCGACACTGGGAACCACTGAACCAATTTATCCTACTTTGGTCACTGGGAGGTTTGAGCCTATCTCAACCAGCTCTAGATGAAGGCAGGGTACACCCTGAACAGCTCACCAGACACATCACAGGGCAACACACATACAACCATTCACACTCACACCTAAAGGCAAATTGGAAAAAGGGGGCAAGTTGGTCAGTGGTGGCTCAGTGGTTAAGGCTCTAGATTACTGATGAGTAGGTAAGGGTTCAAACCCCAGTACCATCAAGCTGCCACTGTTGGGCCCTTGAGCAAGGCCCTAAACTCTCAATTTTCATTCATTCATTTTCTAAGCTGCTTAATCCTAATTAGGGTCATGGAGAGGCTGGCACCAGTCTCGGCTGACTCTGGGCGAAGGCGGGGTACACCCTACCAGACCATTGCAGGACCAACA
>JAOUQZ010000049.1:25247939-25275353 GCA_028564935.1 Neosilurus hyrtlii | reverse complement strand
CACACACACACACACACACACACACACACATATATATATATATATATATATAGCCCGGGACATGAACCCAGGACCTTCTTGTTGTGAGGTGGATGTGCTAAAAATCTTGTTCTGAGATGGATGTTTTAAAATTTCTCTGTTTAGTGTCTTCACATGACAATAAGTCATAATTTGAACATCATCTCAGGTTTAGATCATTTTTTTTGCTGTTGTTTTTGATAACTTTATTTATGAAGGTAAATTAGTACCCAAGTACTTGCATAAAAGTAGCAAGAATATCAGCAATTAACTACCAAAGACTGATTATGATATCGGTTGTTTGATGTAGTCTCAGGAATGCACGGCTCAGAGTTCTTACAGAGTGATCTGGAGGCCTGGATTATTCCTTTTTTTTTGCTAAGGAGGTCACACGGCAGCCAGATGAAAGAGACATAGTGGCATCAAATACCTCTCTCATACTCTCTCTCTCCCTCTGGTGCTCTCGCACTCTCCTGCTCGATCTCTCTCACTCTCTTTCCACTGTGGGGGGAAAAAAAAAAAAAAAAAAAAAAAACACGCTATCTCTTTGCAGTCACACTGCCAGAGGCCACATTCACCGAACCCCTTGAGTTCAAAGAATAGCGTGCCGGCAGAATCTCCAGCTCGGCTCTACATCTGACAGGAAAATCCAGCCATGAGCCCCTCTACGACTCAAGCCCACATTCACATGTGCACTTTCATGCGAAAGGTTTTTCATCTGCCATTAATTTGACAGGGGTTAAGTGGAAGATTGGCACATCAGTCGACTAAGATGAGGCCCACGTGTGAACAAATCCAATACGTTACCGAGAAAAGACGTGATGGTTCTTTTTAATTCAAACGATTGGCACAGGGACGCAGTGACAGGAGGAAGGTTGACAAACTCAACACAAAAAGAGCGACGTCTGGAAATTGGAGCAATTTAAGCATGAATAAGATGTTGGAGAAACATAAATGCATCCAACCTTGTTGTCGAGCCAAGGCAACAAAATTAGCCTCGCTGCGTCAGGGGGAAAATATACTAAAAACTTTAAATGCTACACTATCCTTGTGAACCCCGAGACACAACTAAGTAAACAAAACCTCTACTAAAGTGCATCATGGTGGCGTTGTGGTTAGCACATCAGCCTCAAAGCAAGAAGGTCCCAAGCTTGGGCGTTTCTATGTGGACATGGGATGTTCTCCCTGTGCGTTTTTCCCTGGTAATGTGGTTTCCTCCCACATTCCAAAGACATGCACGTTAGGCTAAAGTCCTAAGTTTCAAATTGCCTAACGTGCATGTTTTTGGACTGTGGGAGGAAACCAGTGTACCCGGAGGAAGCCCGCGCAAGCACAGGAAGAACATGCAAACGCCACACAGAAACGCCTCGAGCCTGGAAATCAATCCCAGGACCTTCGTGATGCGAGGCGAACGTGCTAACCACTGTGCCAGTGTGCCGCATGCTGGGACATAATCATACTCCAAAATATTATGCGGTAAACCATGTACTCAAGTACAACAATGAGTAAACGCCTTCAATGAGTAAACTTTTCACCGCTCACAAGCATCCCGTTTCATTTCATCTCATTTTCTTAATCCTTCATCAGGGTCACGGAGAAGCTGAAGCCCTTCCCAGCCCACTCTGAGCAAAGGCAGGGTACATCCTGATCAGCCATCCACAGGGTGACACACATGACCACTCACACTCATACTCACACAGGAGGGCAATTCAAAATAGCCAATTAAACTAATGTGCATGTTTTTGGACTGTGGGAGGAAACCGGAGTACTCCGAGAAAACCCATGCAAGCAAGGAGAGAACATGCAAACTTCATACAGAACGGCCCACGCTGAGATCTAAGAACCTTATTGCTGTGAATTAGGTCTACATGCATGAAAACATATTTTGGATGCAGATCACGAGGATATGTTTTTGGATGCGGTCTGCGGGTATGAGAGGACATTCAAAGATCATTTATTATAATTATATCTATTATTCACTTGTGTGCATGTTGTGAGGGTCTGTGTGTAATTGTGCTGAGAGGGGCGTGGAGGGGATTCTTGTTATAAAGTATTGATGCTTGTAATTCATCAATGTCGACAGGGTGATGGTTATATTGGCTAAGATGCCGTGCAGCATGATAATGCTGTCTTTATCTATAAAAAATTGTCACTTAGGGGTTCCAAAATCATACACTCACACTCACACACACACGCAAAAAAAAAAAATACTATGTTGATGCTTTTTGACAATTTAAAAACAGCATGGCATGTTGTTCAGTGTCTATCTGCCCTAAATATCAAGCGTAATCTGCGGAGTGAGTCGAATGAGTTGTTGATATCTACACTGCAGTTCTAGTAAAATAAGGACTTAATAAACTGGGAATGTATTTTTTTACAGTGCATACCTTCAGAAAAACAACAGTAGCTAAATCTACAGATAGGAAAGCACTTAAATAACATTACGCTGTGAACATTTGTTAAACACGGCTGTGTTCTCTGCTAATACATTGCTAGTAGTCAATCTGTCATTTGTTTTATGTTATCTTACTCCACTGAAGTTACAATGACAGGTAGTGACTTCAGTACATGATATATGCTCTCACTATAAACAGCCATGTGAAAAATAAAGTACACTCTCCTTCAGTTCTGTGGCATTGTGGTAACACACACCTGAAAATTCCAACCTAGGAGAAGGCAGGATCCACCCTGAACAGCTCGCCAGTCCATTGCAGGGCCTACACACAAACAACCATTTACACTCACACCTAGGGGCAATTTGGAGAGGTCAATTAGCCTACTGTGCATGTGTTTGGACTGTGGGGGGAAACCGGATTACCCGGAGAAAACTCGCATTTTCATGCACATTTCTTTCCATTAAGCTCACTCAGATACTTATTCAGTCCTTTGTCATCTCAAGGCTAGACTACTGCAACACAATCATGCTAGGTCTGCCTTTGAGCACCATTTCCACCTCTGCAACTGATCCAAAATGCAGCGGCACGGCTTCTTTTCAACCTTCCCAATTTCTCCCTCACTACTAAGCGCTCTCTATTGGCTTCCTGTAGCTGCTCGCATTAGATTTAAAACACTAATGCTAGCGTACGAAGCCGAAAATGGACCTGCACCCTTCTACCTCAAAGCTCTTTTCATACCCCACACTGCACCAAAAATAGACAAATAAATAAATAAATATCTTCAATCTCTACCCACTGAGTTTTCACCTAGTTACCCAGTATTTAGTGACTTCCACCTTACCTGAGGCAAATAATTGTTTTAGTATATACTACAGATGAACAGAAGAAAACAGAAAACTAAAATGATTTTTATTATTATTTTTTTTAAT
This sequence comes from Neosilurus hyrtlii, assembly GCA_028564935.1. NCBI lineage: Eukaryota > Metazoa > Chordata > Actinopteri > Siluriformes > Plotosidae > Neosilurus > Neosilurus hyrtlii. The sequence continues at coordinate 25,272,010 of JAOUQZ010000049.1, read as the reverse complement.
ATAATTTTAGTATAAACTTCACTTAAATATAATGAAAAGCAAATGAAAATCAGGTTGTTATAGTTTATATTTACATATTTTGCCCTTGATGGAGGCAGGCCAGGTGACCCCCATGCTTCATGCCGAGCTAAGGGCTGTATGGCGAATGGTGTCTATAGTAGTAATGTTAGTATTATTATCTAAAACATGTTTATTGTAATATTTTTTTTTACTTTGAGCTGCCCTCCAATAGATGCATTGCCTCATATCCAGACTGCCAACGCAAAGGACGCACGAAAGTAACCGCATAGATACATAGCTGACCAAAATAATTTCTGAACCGCTATGGTAAAATAACCAGAGCTGTATTTTTTAACATGTCAGACAAAAGCATATTAATTGGCATAAATAAATAACATTGTAGTCAAAACCTCACCATTTTCTATAATTTCGCCACAGCAGTATCACACAGACTTTCCCAGACTATAAGGCATATTGTAGACATGCTGAGAATGATGAACCTGATAGTCTTTCAGCCATACATCACCCATTACCACTGACCCACAAAACATCAGAGACAATCTGCATGCCAAGAGCACCAAAAGGTGCTTTTACTGGGATCACGTCCTTGTCCACATATGTACGTGTGTGGGAGAGAAAGAGACAGATCAAAACCATAAAGTCAATGCTGAGGTTTTCTGTGAAACAGGTAAATAGCTTGAAGAGGAGAAAATTGAGGTCACTTAATAATAAGAAGGTCACAATTAAAAGCCCACAAACAAAAAAGATCATGTCGGTATATGGCTCGCTGGAGAGGGCTCCAAATACAGCTCTACTGTGGACTACAGAGAGACGAGGGGGGGCAAGACAGACAGACAGAGAAAAAGAACAAGAGAGAGGGAGTGAAGGAGAGAGAGCGAGAGAGCAAGAGAAAAAGAGAGAGAAAGAGACAGACAGAGAAAAAGAGTAAGAGAAAAAGGAGCAAGAGAGAGAGATGGAGAGAGATAAAGAGGGAGAGAGAGGTGGGGAGAGGGAGAGAGAGAGTGAGAGAGCAAAAAAGAGAAAGAGAAAAAGAGCAAGAGAGACAGGGAGAGAGGGGGAAAAAGAGGGAAAGAGGAAGAAAAAGAAAGAGAGAGAGAGAGAACAACAAGAGAGACAGACAGACAGAGAAAAAGAGCGAGAGGGGGAGAAAAGGAAAAAGATAGAGAGAGAGAGAGAGAGAGAGAGAAAGCGAGAGAAAGTGAGAGAGAGGGTAAGAGAAAAAGAGCAAGAGAGAGAGGGCAAGAAAGAAAGAGAGAGAATGAGACAGACAGAGAAAAAGAGTAAGAGAAAAAGAGAGAGAGAGAGAGAGAGAGAGAGAGAGAGAGAGAAAAGAGCAAAAAAGAGAAAAAGAGCAAGAGACAGATAGAGATAGAGACAGGGAAAGAGGAAGAGAAAGAGAGAAAGAGGGAGGGAGAGAGAAAGAGAGAGAGAGAGAGAGAGAGAGGCGAATGCCAGAGAACATCCTACACACAGAACAGAGGCGTATTAATGGCCGTTGGGGGATGGTGGCTTTGCTGTTGCAGCCACTGATGGAGACAAAAAGCATCCTTCAATCACCGTCATGATGATCAGGACAGAAAAGGGAAAAAACATGCTTCCAGAAGCAGACAGGTGGCGGTGTCACGCCTGAACAAGGTGTTAGGTGCCCAATCCAGTTTGGCATCCTGTTAAACATGAGGGGCGTTCAGTATCCCGAGGGTTGATGCATGCGACGGCTTCTCATGCTTGCTGTTAAACACAGTGCTATTGCTCGTGACGAACTCTGAGTCACACTAAAGACGGTTTTAGACTCAGCCCAAATTCGTTTCCATACAAATTAGTTCTTGTCAAACCATGACTCGTTTTCTTCAATTCCCTGTGCCAGTTTTGTACAGGCAGGTTGGGAAAAATGGTTGGCACTAATCCTCCTACTGGAGTCGCAGGGAGGCTGGAGCCCATCTCAGCCGACACTGGGCGGAGGGGTGGGGAACAGCCTTCCAGGCTATCGCAGGGCCAACACACACAACCATTCACACCCACACTCACAACTAGGGGTGATTTGGAACAACCAATTAGCCTACTGTGCGTGTCTTTGTACTGTGGAAGGAAACCTGAGTACCCGGAGGAAACCCGCGCAAGCACGCGGAGAACGTCGAATTCAAACATTCATTCTGGAATCTCAGTCGACATGTGTGAAGGCAGGGTACGCTCTGAACAGCTCACCAGTCCATCGCAGGGCCAACACGCACAACCATTCACACTCACACCTAGGGGCAATCGGACTGTTGGAGGAAACCGGAGTACCCAAACGAAACCCATGCAGGCACAAGGAGAACATGCAAACTCCAGACAGAAGCACCCTCACCAAGCCCGAGACTCAAACCCAGGTCCTTCTTGCTGTAAAGCAGACGTGCTGAATACTATACGATTCGCCTCGGTGTCACACGCCATCACAAGACTACAGATATTCCTTGATAAAAGTGTTTCTGGCGCTGACAGAACTTGACGTTGTCGTTTACTTTGATGTCTTTGATCATAACGCCACTAATCTGGCTGCCAATGGGGATGACGCATGATGCATTCCAACGCCCCCAAATTCAAAACCCGAGGAAATAATTGTCTTGACTGCAACAGCAATATCTGACTCAAGACAAGTACGTAGCGGGATCCAAGTGATTTGTTCTTAACAAGAATCGTGCCTGATTAAAACCAGTCAAGAGTTCTTCATTATCTGATGCATATAGAGAGAGCATCACGCCGTAATTCATATTCTAGACTATACGTCAGCACCTCAGAAATTAGGCCACAGAAAATTGTGCTGTTCAGAAAAAATAAAATAAAATAATGATCCACTCGGTAGTTCGGATCTTAATGACAAGACAGAGTATGTAGGATGAAGAGGCCCATCTCTGATGGATGAATGTGTGGGTCTCCATGGTAATGGCCATCTGTGCTCTATCCAGGGTTCTCTTCTCACTAGGTGGTGGATTAGCAGGCAGCAAGTGGCTTCATCACATACTTCAGCCAAGCACTAAGCCTAGACAGGAGCAGCCTGTAGGTTTTCACTCGCTCGAACACCAGTGATAGAATGTAGATTGTGTTTCACAGAATGTAGGAGAATAGCAGAATCTCAGTACGGCAAATTCCTCAGAATTACCAAAAGCCAGTTTACGTCACAAGAGGAGGAGGAGGAGGAGGAGTCAGTTTCCAATAAAATCCAATGAAAAAGGACTCGTGAGGTTACAGCTCCAACACTTTAGAACCAGATAGATAGACAGACAGATAGATAGGTGCTCTCAGCCGACACTGGGTGAAGGCGGGGTACACCCTGAACAGCTCGACAGGCCATCACAGGCCCAACACACATACAACCATTCACCCTTACTCTCACACCTAGGGATGATTTGGAACAATTAGCCTACCGTGCATGTTTTTGGACTGTAGGAGGAAACCAGAGTACCTGGAGGAAACCCACGCAAGCACAGGAAGAACATGCAAACTCCACAAAGTAACGTCCCGAGCCCGGCCACCGTGCCACCCTTAACCAAACTGATGTACAACCAAATCAAAGGGTGAGGCAAAACTCAGAAACATGAGGCTGGCTAAAGGTGAGGGGAGAAACAAGATTAATATCAGGAAACAGGAAGTGGGTCGGGGACCAAACAATTATGGAAAAAGAAATAAATGGCATAACCCCACAAAGTGAACACGACTTCAATAAATATTTGGCTCTCAGAGTGTTGGGAGTGTCATTGCAGACTGGTGCACATCACCGGTAATCAACCTGACTGACAGTCATGTGATAAGATAGTGAGCTAAGGATCATGGGAGTTGTAGTCCATATTAACCAAATAAATAAATGATGGAGGATTCCAATGTTTCTTCTGACTTACATACACACACACACACACACACACACACACACACACACACACACACACACACACACACACATATACACAACCCTAATTAAAATGTATTTAGAAATAACTGAATTTGAAGTAACTCCTTACTTTGTTGTACTTATCAAGGGTAAAATTCACAAATTGATGGTTCTGAGATTTGAGGTTCTGAGATAATTTGGCAAAGGGGTCGTGATGAGACGGAAAAGTGTGTAATTATACATGACAGGAAGTGCTGTTATGAATTTTTACAGGCTGCCACTGGAACATTATCATGTATAACTATTCCCAGTACGTAGGAGTGATTTTGCAAAATTTGTATTTATTCATTTTTTGCAGAAATGGCCATTACACGCTGCTGGTGAACTACACAAAAGTCACCAGTTTAGGGTACTGTTAGTATCTATTGGTGTGCGTGCATGTGTTTGTGTTTCCTGGACAGTAAATGTTAGCAATGTTCACAATATCCAGACATTCCCCGGTTTCCAGAATTGCTGATGGTTTGCACTGACATGAGGTTGCAGGATCACAGCCACTCTATAAACTAATACAACCCATACACCAGCGCATCCACCAGAACCAAAAAAAAATAAATAAAATAAATTAAAAAAAAAAAAAAAAAGTGTGTGAGAATCTGTAATAATTCTAACATCTCTGCTGGAAATTTTCAACTAAAATGGAGATGATCTATGTTCCTCAATAAAAGTGAATAATACTGAATACATTTAAATATTAAATAAATATTTTCAGGGTTTTTTCAAGGATTTATTAGATTTTAAAAATATGTTACATGGTACAGTTTCTACGAAGCCCCAATTATACACTGCACAATTGAGTTAAAATACAAAAATACAGCTTTTTTTCAAAACAAAATATTTCAAAGAAACATGCACTGAAAAGCACAGTTGAACTAAAACACACACACACACACACACACACACACTCACACACATACACTCATATATACAGACGAAAAAGAATTGTTGAGCAATATTTAGTTGCCTTAACCCTGTAAGTTTAAAGAATAAAAGCTGGAAATTGCTCACAATGAATGAAACGACTTTGAAGTTTATTGCTGAAACTATGATTATTGCAGGTAAACCTCCAGGAACCTGGTTGGTGGCCACTGGTATAGATCATGGATGGATGGAGGGATAGTCCAGTAATTTTGACATGTGAAGCTCTTAGCTACAGACCTTGAATGTAACAATTTTAGTCTACTTCTGTTTATGTGTATTTCATACTATACTACCTCCCCAATAAAGTTCAGACTGATGGTGTTCTTAGTCCATGACCAAGTAAACCAGTATTAGCATGTGTTTATGATTTGCAGCTTCGAAGCACATCTGTAAGTTACTTTGGAAAAAGACATTTAATAAATGTTTTGATATTGGTGTAAATGTAAATGTACTTATTTACAGCTGAGAACAAACTATGACATCTTAAGTAATGAAAGGTTGTCACCTTTTCAAAAAGGGTGCTCATCTGGAATTTTGTAAGCAAGAAATTATATGTCGGAGGATCTTCACACATTTTAGTTGAGTAATCCTGAAATAAAATGACAGAATCTGGAGCATACAGCTTATTGGATGGATGGATGGATGGATGGATGGATGGATGGATGGGTTTATGGCGGGCTGGCTGGCTGGCTGGATAGATGGATGTAAATGACAGAATCTGGAGCCATGATTTATACTTCATACAGGATACTGAATGGTGCATGGATGGATGGATAATGAATGAGTTTATGGCAGGCTGGCTGGATGGATGGATGGATTGCTGGATGGATGTGAATGACAGAATCTGGAGCTCTTGATTTTACACTTCATACAGGATATTGAATGGTGCATGGATGGATGGATGGATGGATAATGAATGGATTTATGGCAGGCTGGCTGGCTGGATGTAAATGAAAGAACCCGAGGCCATGAATTACACTTCATACAGTATATTGAATAGATAAATGGATGGATGGATGGATGGATGGATGAGTTTATGGCAGGCTGGCTGAATGGATGGATTGCTGGATGGATGTAAATGACAGAATCTGGAGCTCTTGATTTTACACTTCATACAGGATACTGAATAGTGCATGGATGGATGAATGGATGGATAATGAATGGGTTTATGGCAGGCTGGCTGGCTGAATGTAAATGAAAGAACCCGAGGCCATGAATTACAGTTCATACAGTATATTGAATACATGGATGGATGGATGAATTGCTGAATGCATAAATTGCTGGCTGGATGGATCTATAGAGGGATTGATGAAATACTGGATGGATAAATTGCTGGATGGATATAGTATATTGCTTCCAGATTGTTGCTAGCATTTGCACCCATCATTAGTGTCCTCCAAAATGGATTCCGGATTCATCAGCATCGCCCCACAGCACAGATACAGACAATTGTTTTAAAGTTCTCGCCATAAATGCTGCATTTCCCAACAAGCAAAACTAAGAAAGCACTACTAAATAAAACAGAGAGTCAACTATACCATACACAAACACTATCACTGAGGACGCACTGACTGATGGCATGTCTGTAAGGTTTGGCAATTCCACAAAAGCCAGAGACACCCTCATGAGAGGGGTCACAACAGCTCGATGGATTATTGGAACATGACTCCCATCAATACTGCAGTTCGGCCCAGCTGTAGATAGCCAGGAAGGCTTGTTCCTCAGAGACACACATACCATCCGGGCCGCAGTCTGTTCACCTGGCGAGACACCAAATACAACCTGCCATGTCTCAGGCCAGAGAGTATCATGGATTCATGAGCAGCTTTTACAGAGACAGCAGGTTTAACTGCCATGAAAGATGTAATGCAGAGGGAAGTAATATCACAAGCAAGAGCACACTCATCTCCAGTCAGCCTGGACAAGGTATCATACTGAACCTCATCTTAATATGTACAGCAAGTACCTTCTCTTCTCCCAAGATGTTTGGATGAAATGTATGCTCTTCGCAAAGTCAGTACAGGATGTGTGGGGTGTAGGAAAAAGACATTGCAAAAGAGAAAAGAGGAACACGAAAAGACACACAAAAAATATTTGTACCAGTATATACAAGATCAAGATCAGATCATGTTTCATAAGAGAAGGCATTGCAGGTCGAGCATCCTAGCTGGCTGTCTGCAGAACAATATTTCAACCTACCCGTAACCATTTATTTAAAAAAACAACTTGTTTCTTTTGTTTCTTTTCTCGTCTAAACTGTTTCTACATTCTACCGTATCTGTATAAAACAGCTGGCATTTGTTATTTGCATTAGTTTTAAAAATGGTATCCCATTATAATGTAAGCAAGCAACTCAGAGAGCGCGCTCTGTCTGTTAATTACATTTATTTGAACATACATACATACAAACTGCAATTTCTAATAAAAAAGGAGAATTATACTAGCTACCTAGCCTTGTAATCTAGCAATCTTTATTTATGCATTAAAGTGGAATGAAAGGCAAACCTTCCAAACTCTCTTGTTATACATAAACATTTAATTATCAACTGGTTTTTACTTACATTTTCGTAGCTGCAATCTGTTAAATTGCATTTGATAGTTTCCAATAGCCAGGTTCAGGCAAGATAATGGCAAAAATAATAGTATACAGATATTAAACTAACATATCAGATATAAACTAGTGAACCTCTGAATACAATAATATACTAGGTACATCTATACGTAATTCTGTTCACAATCATCAAACAAGCATCCTCTCGCATATATATGAAAGAAAGAATACCACATATATGTATTTGGTATTAGTTCTGTGTCGCTGATGAATACATGGGATGATCACGTGACTTTTAATGTTACAGTGTCGCTCCCGTTTGCGTGGACTTAATAATATATATTAATGAAATGCACATTTTAATAGAAACAAAAAATATGCATGCATGTTTTACTATATTATTATAAGCTGTATTATGTTTGGGTTTAATTTCCTTCTAACAACAACAATCTAGCAATCAAAATTTGCCATTTGTTTGTTAGTGAACAACCGAGCCTCTCGCACATCTACTGCACGTGCTTGAGCCAGAGACTCAGGTTGCAAATGTGACAACCTTGTGGAGTTAAAATTAATATAATAAATAAGTAAATAAATAAAGCTTTCTTTCAATAGAATGTGACCCTATGCTAGCATGTTGTCCAGGCTCATGTACAGTCAATGGTACAACTAAAAATAGACAATGGTTTAAAGTTAGAAATTATTATTGATGGTGTTTGTAAGCCTTTTGTTAAATATTATACAAAATCAAAACATGTTGCCACAGTCTTTGCTAAGGTATGGTTATAAAAATAATAAACATTAATAAAATATTGCACTACATATAAGTGAAGATGTGTTTTAGTTAAAAAGCATACAGCAAATGTCACAAAAATAGAAGAGTAAACTGATATTTCACTATATGACTCGTCATTCCAGCTTTGGTTGTCTGCACTGAACTAAACAAAGCCAGCATAAAGCCATGGCTGTGTGTGGTTTTTGATAGCATGCCAGCATTCTGGAGGCATGACGTGTAGCACAACGGAGTGCCGGTGCCCAATGACATATAACACATGCAAGAGAAAAAAAAATATGAATACCCTGAGCATAATGCAGCAGTACTTATAGTGTGCAAGGTGCCAGGCAGAAATAAAATATGATGACAAGTTTATTAATTGACCTGAAAAATCTGCCCAAAACTGCAGGTTTCAATATAACTTGGCATAGTTATAATAAAGCGTCTCCCCCTATTGGGCATCAGGTGAACTTTCATTCACACGTTATGTGCACTTATTGACCTAAATGGGTGTTTTCTTTTTTTTTAAACATGATCCCACGCCCAGATCACCTTCAAAATGTAAATGAATTCTTACTTGTACCACACTCTACTCTTAAAAAAAAATAAAAATAAAAATGATCAAAATACTATATAGCATAACATCATATTTTAGAGTTATATTTTAAACAAACAGACAAACCAACATACAAACCAACACAGGTGAAAATACCATTTTTTTTTTTCAAAATTGTTTCTTCATCTAATATTTTAATATCCATGCAGCTTATCTGTCAGGCTTGTGGAGGAATCTGCAGCCAATCCTAGCTGACTCAGATGTGAAACAGCAATTAACTCTGTGTTTATAATATTTATAGAGAACAAAAAAACTGAACAAAGGCAAAACATTCCTGCCTTCAACAGGCCGTGTAAAAAGGGCTAATAACTAATTCAAAAGCTAAACTTTACAAAAAAATAAATAAATAATAATTAAACAAAACAAAAATACAAAACAAAACATCGTCTCCGTATTAGTTAAAATGTTAATGGCAAAGTAGGATGGTGATTAATACTGTGCCCAAATTATAGAGTTTTATAATGGTTTGTTCTTTTACACATTGTTGTTTTTTTTTTTTTCTTGTATGCTATGCACAGTGTATGCAGTATACTGCAGCATGTATATCTGTATCTATCTACTGCATATCTTTACACCATTCCCAGTACACAAAACTGTAATATTTCTAATGTGCCCCTTGTACGAATGATGAAAAAAATGGTACATTGATCTTGAAAACGATCTTGGTCTTATTTTATTCCCTGCGAGTACTTCAATTTTTTATTATTATTTTTTTTAAACAAAAAACCATCAGCAAAACTTAAGGCCATTTTTAAAGAATTAAATAGAAGATATAAAAGTACACCTCTATTTAAATCCAGATTCAATCGGAGTATGAGATGAGCGTCTCTTATTCACTACATACTCCTGATGCAAGTTCGAAAGCGCGTATTTAGATGACCTCGAGCTCGGAAGCAATTCTGGCAGTGCATTCTTTCCAGTATAAGAAACGCTAAATTTTATCCATTCAGATTCTTTTCCCATATCAGTAAGCAGTCATGACAACATGCTGCCAATGCTTCAGCTGTATGTACAAGTAGATAAATGTGCCCTTGTGTGCAGTGGATCTATGTTGTATCTCAGCAGTCGGATGGTTGTGCTCCTGTGTTCCTGTTCTCAGATGTGCCGCTTTGCCAGAAGGCAGTAAAACTGGGGCAACATGAATTTGAAATGGTTCCTGTGAAGTACAAAACATCCTGTTTAACACACGAAGAGCTACATCCCCGACCATCCCCCCAAGCTACTGTAAACTGTGAATATGAACCACCTGTAGGCAATGGTAATATCTTTAAACAACAGTCTGATGCAAGAGATGATTCTTGTTTGGTACAAAAAATGATATACAAAACATACACCGATCAGCCGTAATATTAACGCCACCTGACTGGCCTGCAGCAAGGCAGCCCCATACGGCGCAAGCTGCAATGCACTTTGCATTCTAATATCTTTGTCCCTCCCATAGCCAGCATCGACCATTTCGGCTGTTTGCACTACAGTAGCTCTTCAGTGGCAACAGACCAGAAGAACTAGCTTTCACTCCTCACACGCATCAGTGAGCCTTGGGCACCCATGACACTGTTGTGATTACAGTTCACCAGACCATCGTAGGGCCAACACACACATACACACACACACAACCATTCACGCTCACATTCTTGGCCATTTGATGGACAGTCTGGAACAGCCAGGTGACCTACTGTGCATGTCTTTGGACTGTGAGAGGAAACCGGAGTACCCGGAGGAAACACACGCAAACACGAGGAGAACATGCAAACCAATCACAGTTACACCCGAGCCCAGGACTCGAACACAGGACCTTCTTACAGTGAGATGCACATGTTAACCACTTGCCTCCCTAATTAGTCTTTTCATTCATTCATTCATTTTCTAATCCAAATTAGGATCGCAGGCAGGCTGGCGCCCGTCTCAGCCGGCTCTGGTTGAGGGGCAGGGTACACCCTTACAACCATTCACACTCACACCTAGGGGCGGTTTGAAACACCTATTTAGCCTACAGTGAATGGTTTTGGACTGTGGGAGGAAACCGGAGTACCCAGAGGAAACCCACGCTAGCAGGGGGAGAACATGCAAACTCCACACAGCAACGCCTGAGCCAGCGAATCGAACCCAGGGAATCTTGCTGTGAGGCGGACATGCTAACCACTACACCACAATACTGCCTAATTACTGTATTATATTTGCATATTGTTAATTAATACTAATAATACTTCTGCAAACATATACATGCTTTCACGTCTCCACGTTCACCAGCTGTTAGACTGAACTGGGGGTTACATGGAAAAAACCAGAGGAAATGAATTAGAGACACAGTTACAGGCTATGTTTGAAGCAAACAAGAACAAATTTGCAGTCTCACACACACACACACACACACACACACACACACACACGCACACACGCACACACGCACACACACACCACCATGAAATCATTGGATTCAATACAGTTTAACAGCTGATTTGCTTTTCCTCTGAACCCAATGCCTGGCAATTTTCTCCTTGACTGATCTTTCTGCCTTGACCTTCTTCTAATTTCAGTCCAAAGGTCTGTTCTGCACGGTTCACACTCGGTTCTGCAAGAAAACCATGGCAAAATAACAACACACAAACACCTGAGCCATGTACTGCTGTTAGCATCGGGTTCAGTGCAAGAGTCTGTGCTTCCTATCACTTCCCATTACAAAAAGCTAAAATGTATATTACGTGTATTTCGCAATTAATCAATAAATAAATAAATAAAAAACTTATTTCAAAGAAAGTGATAATAAAATAACGATGTATCGTACAAAAAAAGATGACAATCCCTAACACTCACTCACTCTCTCTCACTGACGCATTTGCCGGACTGCTTAATCCTAATAGGGTAAGGGAGGCTGGTGCCTATCTCAACCAACACTGGGCGAAGGCAGGGTATAACCTGAACAGCTCGCCAGACCATCGCATGGCTAACTCACACACAACCACTCACACTCGCACTCACACCTAGAGGCAATCTGGAACAGCCAATTAGCCCAATGTGCAGGTTCTTGGACTGTGGGAGGAAACCAGATTACCCAGAGGAAACCTGCACAAGTACAGGGGAGAATATGTAAACTCCGCACAAAAAAGCTCGAGCCCACAACTCAAAGAAAATGTACCTGTAACGTAACTTTTCACCTGTAAAGTTGAGATTTTTTAAAACCGCTACTAAATATTAACAAAGAAATTTTTAACAAGAGCAAATATGTCATTTATTGTTCGGTGGAGAATGTCATGTTATTAAATAGGCTCTTTTTAATTCACTTCTTGAGCTGTTATTCTTTTTTCATTCCTGCTGCGGTGCTATCCTGAAACTGCCCACTTCTGAAAAAAAGGTGTCATCATCCATGCCTGTAAGGGCTTTGGTAACTTTTGACTCCTTCCCTTAACAAACAAGAGCTTCCCAATGAGCAGCGAGTACTTTGCGGACATTTTTCCCCGCATACCTTTTCTCTTCAATCAGACACTGAGTGCTTCTGCTAAAGATCATAGCGCACCATTCAGCTAGCTAACAGCTACGTTGCTAGGTGAAAACGCAGCGGTCCGTACATAATTTATTGCCCATGCGTTCGCCAATCAGACTGTGTATACTGTCGTTACTATAAAATAAAACAGGCTAATTACTGCCTGTATCCGTTATCAGTTCTGTCAATGACACACGGGGCAAACTTTAAGTGTTTACATCCCAAAACTGGAATTTGATCTCAAAGCTTGGTAAAATGATTACTTTCATACTTCAGTTCACACAGGCTGTTCGATTAGATAACGTTTAGCCCTTTTATAATAAACTCAAACTTGTGAAACAAAAATTAGCTGGTGGTTATTTCCCAAATGACTTGCATTACCTCACTACAGGGTTCCAATGAATAGCTCAGGGGTTAAGTGTGTTTCTCTGGGGTTTATCATCAGTAACCACCAGCTGTGACTGAACCACGACCTCCAATCAAATAACATCCATTTTCCAATTCTGCTTTTAAAATACTGATTTTTTTTAAATATTCAGTAACATTCAGTGTGAGTTACTGATTAAAGCAAAAAAATATTTTTTCCTTCATTCATTTTCTAAGCCGCTTAATCCTAAATAGGATCGCCGGGAGGCTGGCGCCCATCTCAGCCGACTCTTGGCGAGGGCGGGGTACACCTTGAGCAGCCCACCAGGCCATCACAGGGTAAACACACATACAACCATTCACACTCACACACACACCAAGGGGCGATTAGGAACAGCCAACCGTGCATGTTTTTGGATTGTGGGAGGAAACCAGTGTGCACGGAGGAAACCCACGCAAGCACAGGGAAAGCATGCAAACTCTGCACAAAAATGCCCCGAGCCCAGGATTTCAATCCCAGGCCTTCTTGCTGGGAGGCAATCCACTTGTACCACCATTTGTTAAGAACTAGTTAAACTGAGAAGAAGAGCAATGAATGGGTTCTTGACAAAATCGGATGCAAGATCGGACTCCTGACTACAATATCGAAGAAAAAACTGCTGTTCATTGGGCATTAGGGAAAGATCTGGTAATGGTAATTGTATATGGGCAGACAGAAAGGAGACAGCCAAAGATTCGCTACAATGACATCATCAAGAAAATTGGTGGTGAAAGAGGTTTTGTGGAATTGTACAGGCTGGCACAATACACAAGTATAGAGAGAGCCAGGGCCGCTCATAACTGAACTCACCGTCTGATGATGATGATGATGACACCACTACAATCCCTAACAGTTGTTTAAATTTCTGGAAATTTCTACCTTTTCACACCTTGCTGCAGGTATTCCCTCCTCATCAGGAGTAAGAGCTGCTAATGTGGCTCAACAGAAGAGCCGGACAGCGATATCGGTTATTACCGCATTCCCTATTGTAGCTCCGAATGATCGCGAAAACGTGAACAATGCCACGCGAAAACCTTTCACTTACTGCTTTATGGGAAAATTCATAATAAGATTCATGTTCCCGGAAAAAACGGCAGCTTTTCATGGAAATGCAGTTTAAAATTACACAGTGAAACTCTGTGGGAGTCAGTGGGAGAAGGTAATGGCATACACACACCTAATGCAAAATAATAATAATAATAATAATAATAATAATAATAATAATAATAAATTAATAAATAAATGAATGAATGAATGAATAAATAAATAAAACTAAAAGTAGTCCATAGTCTCAATAAAAAAGTATTAATCACTACTGTTCCTTGTTGCTAGCATGGGATAGTACCTATGTAGTATATTTTAGTACCATAAAGTAAAAATGAGAAGTCCAGGACTAAAACCAGCATGTGGTGATAGGTTCATTTAAATAATGCAATGCAGCAGTGGGACATGGTTATGCAGGCTCACACCACACACTCGGCTCAGAATAGTTAACGATCTACGTGGCAATGACCAGCATGATGGCATCGAAGGTCGAATTAGCATGAAAGTCGAAGCTTTAGGAGCTGATAGGTTTGTACAGAAGAGGAGATGAAGGAGCTGGACAGAATAAGGGACTCAAGCGCCGCTGCTTTTTTTAAGGTACAGATAAAACAAGAGATAAATCTAAATGCACAAGATGGTCAAATGGCATTGTTGGTAATAAAGAAAAACTGTAAACCTAAGTGAAAATACACCAGCATGTCAATGAAAGAAGCCTAAACCAAAAAATATATATAATAATAATAATAATTTAATAAATCCTAAATCTTGCTCAAGATCACCTTTATTTTACAGATTAAAGGGATTTTCATTAAGTGATTTTTGGTAATTAAATCAGATCATCCAAGCATCATAGTCATGGAAAATGGCTTGGAGGGTTGCCCTGAGTCCATCCGGTGTCTGCGTGTGCCCCAACACAGGAAACCCAAAAAGGCTGCCGCATTTCTGAGTTGATGTTAATTGGCTGTTATGTATCGCTGACTTGCATGATGAGAGGCAGCAATAACAATAAAAAACAGCATTATTTTTAATAAAGAAACTGAAACACCAAAGAATAGAGGCTTGCTGTTCACATTCAATTAAACACACCCATAATCATCACTGAGAAGTTGATAGTCGATTATTAATGTAACACTAGAAAGGGATAAGGGTGGCATGGTGGCGTAGTTCGAGAGCTGGATTCGAGCCCTGGTCACCGAGGAGAAGTTTGCATGTTCTACCCGTACCTCATCAGGGTCCTCTGGTAGGAGAACATGCTAACTTCGCACAGAGACGCCCCCACCGAGCCCACGACTCAAACCCAGGACCTAATTGCTGTGAGGCGGATGTACTAACCGCTACGCCACCATATGTGGTAGATACAGACACATCAGATACAGATGTGATGGAAGAATCCCAACGTGCGGCTGCACCAGTAGGTTTTCCATACAAACTTGCTGAAAACAGATGTTAAATCACCGCTGTGTTGATGAATCCTTATAGGCATGACGAGCCGAATCAGCGGTGTCTAATCTGCCATCTCGACTCTAACGGAATGGGAAGGAATCTAAATAATTCTGATTTAATATATCTGTTGAGAGACATTAAGTGTAACGCAACAAAGTACGAATAAACAAATCTGCTCAGCAGTTCTTTTCCTCGATAAGAATGCTGTGTTTACGGTGAATGCAATTTTATTATCCTATAATCTTCACAGAAAATACGCACACTGTAGCTACGGGAACATACAGCATAATGCACCATATGAGTCAGCGTCAGATCCCATTTTGCTGACACACACACACACACACACAAAAAAAAAAAAGGTTTACATTCACCGTAATTGTGTTAAACATTTGGTTTCAAGTCAAAAACATATCCAACCGTTCCGTCCAGGCTTCATTTCTGCACCATGACTTCGTTACAGTTTTCATCCTAGTCTTCAAGGCGGACAGAGATTAACGACAAGTCCGTTTCCTAATTAGCTCTGATAAGACATAATGACAGGAATCGGCCTTGTAGCGCTGAACTGTGAACAAAAGCAGTCGTTCTCCCTTCCAGATTGTTCACAGGGTCAAATATGTACAATGAGCTGTTCACATTCAATTAAACACGCCCATAATCACCACTGAGAAGTTGATAGTTGATTGTTAATAAAAGACTAGAAAAAGATACGGGTGGCATGGTGGCGCAGTGGTTAGCACTTAGTACCTCACAAAAAAAAAGGCCCTGGATTCGAGCCCTGTGGTCATTGAGAGCATTTCTGTGTGGAGTCTGCATTTTCTACCCTTACCTCATCGGAGTCTGATAGTTTCCTCCCATAAGTATATTAGGGTATTAGAATATTAGGGTTAGGATTCCTGGGGAACGTAGGCAGAGACCCCTTGGTACGAGTGTGAATAACCCAGCAATTAATAATAAATGCGAGCCGTTCCATCGTAATACGGTTAAGTCGCAAGGTCGTGTTTTGAGTAAGATCAAAAGTAAGTTGAAAATAGTGTAGGTGGACGAAAATGCGATATCACCAAAAATACATCTTTCAAAAGCATAGAATTGTCCAAGTTCAAATGTTCCCATAAACACAATCTATCCATGCTAAAATACTTGTTTAAGAAAGGGTTCCATGTCCACGTTGTTGAAAATCAATAGAAATATCCACTTATTACTAATTTTCAGACCACTTTTGTGGTTGCTCAGGGTATTTCCTTATTATCCATATTCACTACCTGAATCCTCTCCCTACTTACAGAATCCCAGAAGGATTCCCCCAATCATATAACATTAAACCAATGAGAAGCCTCAAAACAGACATGACTTGGTGTAAACAGAATTCATCAGTTGCCGGGAAGATGCTAGTACAATGGTGCCGATTGGTCGAGAGCCGATTCATTTAGTGGTGTTTGAATGTTCGGAAGATTCAAATGCGGACATTCAGAAAACTGGTTCTGTAATCATACATAATTCATTTTACTTGTGGGAGCCTTTCTTGACACACAAGGTCACCTTACAAGATAAAACACAAGAACAAGAACAAATCAATAAATTCACTCATAAATAAACAGACTAAGACTGTGACTATATCTACTACTTTCTCAATAGTAGCATTTCCTGATTTGGGACATATAAAGTGATGTTACTCACAATTCTCTTTCCAAATATATGAATATCTCACTGTATCAAATGTTCTACTTAATCCATATTATGCTGGAGCAGGTCACATATAGGGATGAATAGCAAGGGTCAGGGGAAAGACCTGGTGACCTAACCTGTAACAATAACACTAAGAAAACTATGACACTAGAGTCACGGAGGGTCGGATCTGAGTGAATGAAGAGTGAGCAAGTGAGGGATGAATCGGGGTGCACTGTCTCACATCAACAATGCAGCAGTTTTCAAGAAGAACTGAAGTTGGATGTCAGTGTGTCAGCATTCTAAAAGAAAAAACGATGATGGAGCGATTTAAGCCACAGTTTATATAAGGAATAGAACACAAATCATGCTGGTATAAGAAAATAATCGCTACAACTAGAAGCTCCTTCTAGAAACAACAGTCTCAACAGTAATGCCTATCCTATAAAAACCATATAAGGCACAGAAATGTTATCAAAACAGTGATGTATTAAAATGAGCGCATTAATAAATAATCTCACATTATTTCAGAGCCAGCCCAGGGCATAAGCAAACTGAGCAGCTACTTACGGCCCCCTGACCCTATTATACCTATATACTATTAAAGATATAATACACAAAAACACATTCATTTATTCATTTTCCAAACCCCTTTATCCTATTAGGGTCACAGGGACGCTGGAGCCTATCTCAGCCAACTCTGGATGAAGGCAGGATACACCCTAAATAGCTCACCAACCCATTTCAGACCCAACACACACAACTATTTATACTCATATTCACACCTACAGACAGTGTTTGGAACAGTAAATTAGCCCAATGTGCATGTCTTTGGACTGTGTGAGGAAAACTCAGTACCCGGATAAAAGCCACGCAATTATGGGGGAGAACATGCTGTTTATATACATATATATAAAAACAGAACTCGAAGGACACTTGAAGAGTGCAGACTTCCACCAATGACTACAGGCCTTATACGTTCAACCACAACCACTTTAACTATTGTCTCTGGGTGCTTCTCAAAACCCTTTAAACTTTCCTCATTTCTTTCACATGCGTCTCATCCCTGTGTCTGAGTCCACCCCAACGAGGTAACAAGGAGAGACGTGAGAAAATGATGTAAGGAGTGTGGAATCAAGGAAATCTGTTTTAAGAGAAACCTCTGAAGCATCGCTCAGAGAGACGTTTGCTGCTGACGACAGCAGTACAGCTAACCTACTGGGCAACAACACTCGACATTATATATATACACACACACACACACACACACACACACATAGAGACAGAAAATAGTGACGTGTCACACACTCTTTCATTACGTGCATACCTAGAACGTGAGGGTGACTGTCAAATCGTGTAAAATCGAGAGTAATACGACCGCATCGGAAGTAAAGGTAACTTCTCATAATCGCATTATTCATCTAGTTTTTGTTTTAGATGAAAATGTTCACTTTTCCCCTCATGGTTTAAGAGAAAGACGTACTTTGATTGTGTCACATGTTACACAGTGGGCCAAATATTGTTTTCACAAAGAAAAATTCTGTAGATGGTTTCTATGGAGGTATATCATGGACGATTTTTAAAGTAAGCTGCTTTAAAGTGGTTAAATCTAAGCTAAGGCGTTATGATTCCTGAAAAGCTGCAATGTGTAACACCACAGAGAGGATCGGTGTCGGTTGAAATGTTACTCGAGGGTGGTGTAGCATGTTACGTTGTTACATAAAATGCATAAAGTTTATTTGTAAGAGACGTTTGAAAGTATGAAGAATGCGTTTTGAGCGTATATTTATTTCTCTTATGCTACTTTGGAATATATTGCTACATCATACATCAAGAGCTTTTGTCTTTTTCTTTGAGGATGTTTAATTGACTACCAAATAAATTTATGGTATCACTGACCAGGTACTTCACTTTTGTTGAGTGTTTTTTTGGCAGACAGAGAGAGTCTGTATGGTGCACACTATGTGTGTATGCTTTTTAGTGTCACAGGTCACATCAATGCAAAATCCTATCTCTAGCAACCATACCTAAGAATTTTGCATCTGTAGCTTTAGTATGTTACCATAGGACACTGAAAGTTTATGTTGTGAAGATTGACGGCAGAGATTGGCCCTTGGGCTTAAAAGACAAAAATGTTCGGATATGGAACGTAACTGTGTTACGGCATCACAAAAGAGAAACATCTCCACATCAACCACAAATCACAGCTTGCAACTTCAACTTTGTGTTTTTAACTTCAATTGACATTCTGAATTTAAGCTATGAAAGACTGGCCATAAGATCTGAGTTTTACTATACACACAAGTGAATGTCTGTCACAGTGTAACGCACCTACACGGTGGTGACACTGCACATTTGCACCCTATTTTTGACCGCGTGGATGGTTGGTCTGCCTTCACTTTTGTAGGATGGTAAACTACACACATAATTAACAGTAAAACAAATGTCCAAATGTAACTTTGATTTTTCACTGGTTCCCTGTTTTAGTTATCATTAGTGTGGATTGACACTTACAGACACACACAAACACACTGCCATGCAGCTCTTCCAGGATGACTGTCCTCCTGTATCCTCGCTCACTGCTTTGCATTCGCCCAGCATTGGGATGGTCAGCAAAGATGGCGGACCAGAAGAGCTTCCATTTCAAGCAAGGACCAAGAAGTGAAGAAACGACAAAAAATGGTTTTGAGAAGGACTCATTATATTTCTGCATCATATGCTATTTCATATCATTATTGAACTTTATTGCCATTTACTGGATTTCTGCAAAAGTCATATGTCATATCTCATAATGATAAGTCTTGAATCCGCTCCATAATTCCAATAACCTCCAAAATTGAATAGGGGCCACACTGGCCCACACTTAGTAGTAGGTTTCCCGTACTTCTGTATC
The DNA here is from genome assembly GCA_028564935.1 of Neosilurus hyrtlii. NCBI lineage: Eukaryota > Metazoa > Chordata > Actinopteri > Siluriformes > Plotosidae > Neosilurus > Neosilurus hyrtlii. The sequence continues at coordinate 25,252,281 of JAOUQZ010000049.1, read as the reverse complement.
AAAGCAAACAAACAGCCAAAAAAAGGAACCAAAAACAACCTCCTTGGTAGAGTTAAGAAGACAGTAACCAATCCAGACTTCTTTATTACACCAAACTATCATTACCAGTGCAATGTCACTTCTTGTAGCATAAATACTGTTTTATGTCTAGCTGATGTAAGCTTCTCTACTGTTCTATCATCAGTATAATGCTCTCAAAGCCTGTTAGCGATGTAATAATGTTGTATACTTGATTGCGATGTGATAGTGCCATGTACATGTAATTTGACAAAATCTATTTAAGTCAGAGACGGAGCCTTGGGGGCAGCGTGACATAAATCTAAAGTGTACACTCATAATAAAGTTTCTTGATGCAATCAGGATGAAAATGAAGCTGGTAAAAAAAAGGATGCTGCATGGACAAAATAATAAAGTAAATGTGTAGGAAAAGGAAAATGATTGATTCATGCTGGAATCCATCCATCCATTAATTTTCTAAGCAGCTTAATCCTAATTAGTGTCGAGGGAAGGATGGCGCCCATCTCAGCCGACTCTGGGCGAGGGCGGGGTACACCCTGGACAGCTTGCTAGACCATTACAAGGCAACACTCACACAACCATTCACACTCACACCTAGGGGTGACTTGGAACAGCCAATTAGCCTACTGTGCATGTTTCTGGACTGTGGGAGGAAACCAGACTACCCGGAGGAAACACACACAAGCAGAGGGAGAACATGCAGACTCCACACAGAAACGTCCGAGCTGGGAATCAAACCCAGGACCTTTTGCTGTGAGGCGGACGTGCTAACCACTGCGCCACCGTGCCGCCCTCATGCTGGAATAATTATTATTATTATTTCTTTTTATAAATATTTACTGGGATCATTTTGTTCTTTATAAAATATGAGGGTGGGTATTGATCGTATTTGATAGACGCCGTTTGTTAATGATGCAATCCATGCAACTTGAGTGCACACAAATTAATCATAAATTGTATTTTTCAGATCAAACACATTTCATTAAATTATGGAAACGTTCTGGTTTTGCTTCTAATATGCTGCAACTTTAAGCACTTCTCACACCATTAATTTTGCTTATTTAACATCAGCAAGGCTTTTTTTTTTTTTTTTTTTTTTAAACTTACGCAGCTGTAATCACTTTCTAGCTAGCTAATATGCTTCCCAGCCGCCTGGTGAGATTTTTAACTGAAACAGATGAAGCGGTGCTGATAGAGGTTTACAGGAGGAGAGGGAAATTAAGCAGCAGAGTTTGGACGCGGGGCATGCTGGGCACAACACGGCGTTCCATTTAGTTGAATTCAACTGGGATAATCAGACCTGAACTGTGAACTCTTCCTCCCTGCCATGGGACGTAAATGTTAAACTGTCAGGGGAGGAAAACATGATGAGAGAGCTTCAGTGTTCATGGACAGAGTGAAAGAAACATCTGGGCACCAATGATATTGTTGTGGGTGGCATGTCGGCAGAGAGGTTCGCATGTCCACTTCAAAGAAAGAAGGGCTCGACAAGGGCGGTACTCCAATCTCCTCCCACAGGCAAAGACATGCACATTAAGCTAACTGACTGTTCCAAATTGCCATGAAGCGTAAATGTGAATGATGGTGTGCGTGCGTGTGTTGGCCCTGCAATGGTCTGGTGAGCTGTTTTGGGGGTACCTCCTCTTTGCCCAGAGTTGACGAAGGCTCCAGCTTCCCTGCAACCCCAGTGCATGAATGAATGACGTTGTTGTTTGGTGAAAAATAAAATAGTGCCGTATTTTGAGTGCAGGGAGAAGGCATACTTAATCCCGTGACCGTATTTCACATTTTTGATGATTTTATTGGCTAAATACATCATACTTTATTACAGTATAAGCTACACTTTAACACGTCTGTTCAGCTGAGGTTTGTGCTGCGTTCATATTAAAGAATGCAAGATTCTGAAAATTACGCTGAATTAATTGATAAACTGTAATAAATAATATTACCATGAAAAAAAAATATTACCATATATGGAAGGGGGCAGGACCTCTGATGGACGGGTGGTGTTACATGCGAAACTCGATTTCTGCGATTCCTAGGAAAGTCCACGTAGGTACTTCTCTCTGGATAGTACATGCTGTGGTCGACTAAAGCATGGTTTTATGCATTCAGAGCTCAGGCAAGGTTAAGATGACTGATTTCCTTTACAGGAGATTCCCAGAAACTAGAAATAGCAGCAAAGAAAAATATTTGATAAATTTTAAAAATGAAAACAAACAGAAAATAGAATTATTTCCTCTTAAATTAGCAGTTTTGAACCCTGCTGTAAGTAAAGTGACCTTTGACCTTGTGACAACACACTGTGAACCAAGTACCGCTGCCATTTTGATTGATACACTCTGCGATATAACCAGCTATACAATCTCAATGGAAATATTGTGTTCTAAGTGAAGTGCCACGGAGGTGCGTTTTTGCGGTGGGTGTAGCAACACTACAGCAGATGGCTGCAGGCTAAACTTTTGGCTGAAATGTTTCCGGTAAGCAAGACTATGGACTCTTCATCTTCAGCCGCTTGATCCGGGGACGGGATCTAGACGTCCCTCTTCCCAGCCACTTTCTTCAGCTCTTCCGGGGGACACCGAGGCGTTCCCAAACCATCCGAGAGGCATGTTGTCGGGAGCATTATGCCCCTGGTATGGTCAGCCAAGACAAACAGGTGCTAGGTGAAGGTCCAGACTAAATGCGGTTCAGAAGACTCCTATGAGCGAAAGGAGCGCAAGGACTGTTTCCTTTGCCCCAACCATGGACTCGTATATTTAAAAAAATGAGAGCAAACTGGGCCTTTATGAAATAGTCGTTGGTATGTTACTTTATCCTACTGTACAAAACAGTATACTGAGTAAACCGAGGTGTACAGTTACACCAACTTCACAATCAACAGCAAAAATACACAATATGGCCAAAAGTATCCAGACTCCTGACCATCCCCTCCACATGCGGCTCCGTGTCAATGGTTTGCCACAAAAGTTAGAAGTGCACAAGTGTATACAAATATAAATGAACACAAGCTTAGCCTCCAACCTTACTATCAGGTTTCCTTTCCTGTTAAGTCACATCCTTGCATCACTCACAGCAAACTCATGCATCATGGCATTATTTATAGCAATCGACAGTCATTAAACTGTCACATACAGTATGCACATTCATAATGTGAAGCTCTATCAGCTTTAGCTGTCACTGTAATGGCCAATTTAACCGGTCTGGAGAATCTCTCTTTGGTATTCTTTTTTTTTTTTCATGGCTTTTGGCACCAAGTGAAGACAATGTAGGTGATGTAAACCGCAGCAACTGAAATTTTAAACAAATTTCCAAAGCGTGTCCGATTTAGCGGAAGTCATTTGGAAAGCTAGTTTGGATTCCAACCTGGGAGCGTACCTCGGTCGTGAGATGTGCTAGATACCAACATGAAGAGCAGAACAACTTGACTGACATTCTATTCATATAGTCCTTTTTCTTCTTCCCAGTCGATACCATCACAGTTACGCTTGCAGAGCGGCACAGTGGTTAAGCACATCCGCCAGCTCTTCCAGATTGCCCCTAGGTGTGATTGCGAGTGTGATTGGGTGTGTGTGTGTGATGCCCAGCGACGGTCTGGCGAGTGTTTCAGGATGTACCCCACATTTGCCCAGTGTAGACTAAGATAGGTGCCAGCCTCCCCGTCAACCTACTAGTAGAATTAAGCAGTTCGACAAATCAGTGAGTGATGCTTGCACCTATCCTCAAAAAGTAAATTCCAAGTACCAAGACCATAATCCATCCATTATCTATATGGCTTTATCCGTCAGGGTCGTGGGGAAGCTGGAGCTAATCCCATCTGACTCATCAGGTGAGAGGCGGGAAACACTCTGAACAAGTTACCTATCCATCACAGGGCTACATGTACACCCTTCTCTCTTTATAAGGTTCCTGCATCTGAAATTCCAGTTCCAATCATGTTTCATTTAATTCGCTGAGCCGCTTTATCCTTTATTAGGGTCTCAGGGACAGCTGACTCTGGACGAAAGTGGGATACACCCTGAACAGCTCGCCACCACAGGCCACCACAGACACATCCATTAAAACTGATATTTAAAATTAGTTAGCCATGCCGGAAACCCTGCTTGCACCCAGCACTAATAAACTTTTCTTGTACCATTACACTGTTATAAGAATACCTAACAACCCCTCCCCCTTTCTCTCTCTCTCTCTGTGTTTTGCTGAGGTACACATGCTACGCCTTGGATGTCGGTGATCCTGATTCTCTGGATCCTTCTGCTCTGTGAGTCCTGTGGTCGGTCCTGGTGTGCTGATGCTGGCTGGAGTTCTCATCATCTTGGAAGCC
>JAOUQZ010000049.1:25209205-25221285 GCA_028564935.1 Neosilurus hyrtlii | reverse complement strand
ATATATATATATATATATATATATATATATATATATATATATATATATATGTGTGTGTGTGTGTGTGTGTGTGTATGAAATCTTACCGATTTGGCCTGGTGAGGGACGCCCCAACCCCAGAGTCTCTCCTCTCCCTAATTCCTGTAGATTCAGTTTCATTAAGTGAAACACCATCCCTGTCCCCATCACTGGGGGTAACCTGCCCCTCCAGCACTGAGTGACCCTCCAAATCCAGCGTGATGTGACTCAAAGACTCCATGTTCCCCTGACCGTTCCCATCCTGCTCCGCCTTGCCTTTTTCGGTGCTCTCTCCTGTAGGCAGAACGTTCTTGGACCAGTGATCCACAATCTGCTGTAGACCATTCACATGCTGTAGGATATCATCCAAGTGTGGAAACAGGTCTTCTTTTTCCAAATCGATGAGGTCCCCAGTGCTGGCGTAGAGGTGTGAGCCGGGCACATTATCGTAGACGCTGATTCGGCTGCCGCGTGTGCAGCACTGTGTAACAGGTCTTTGCTCTTTCATGCTGGGTACACGCTGGGCTTCAGGAACCCTGCTGAGAGGTGGAGCCGTGGGCGAGAGACTCTCGATAGAAAGAGCTTTCGGGAAGGTTCCAGGTTTGTGGTCTTTCGGGATGTGCACCACCAGGTCTTCATAAGAGCGGAACTCGTTGCGTTTACCCTGAACAATTCCTGAGAAAATATCCAGGTCATCCAGGTACATACCACTGCGCTTGTGCTCAGCACGGTAGGCTTTGCGTTCCTTCAGGCTTGGCGTGCTGACAGTGCTGCCACCGGATTGGCTGCTGCTACCTTCACTGCTCGAATGCGAACTTAACACACCATGGCCATTGATCTCTACACACTGGAGAGCCTTCAAGGCTTGAGGTTCATGCTGAAGAACGGGAGCGCTGATCACCAAAGTCCTGCGCCCATTTTCCGATGTCTCACGTGTCCGCAGAGTCTCCATGCGTCGCAGAAAGTCCTTGGCCCGTGTCCGGCCCAGTTTGCCATGCTTTACAGGAAGTGAAGCATAGCAAGGATGGTCTGAGGAATGATGGGCGGGCCCTAGCTTGGGCATAGCACCTGAGTCTGAACAGGTACGGCGTGAGCTGTCCGAGTCGTCCGCACTGTGAGCTCGGACTCCTGTGCTTCCACTGCTGCTTTCGCTGTGCAACGATGAGATGTCAGGCTCGCTCAGGTCTGTCAGGACACTCTCTCTGCTTGGTGTGGCTCGTAGAACTGACTCTTCCCCTGACTCCCTGGGCCCCGCCTCATCGAGGAGACGGGACCAGCGACGACTGCTCCATTCAAAAGTCCATTTGTCGCTAATGGCAAACAGATCATCTGAGTCCGAGTCCTCACTCTGTAGGAAAAAGGAAGTAGCCATGCTTACTTGTGAATCATTGGCTAATAATCTGATTCAATCAATCAGAATAAATCTTTTATGTAAACACTTGGACCTAACTGATAGCAAGAGACAACAAAACATTAGATTTATTTTTTAAAGATTTAAAGAAGTCTGCACATCCATTAAACCTACAAATACTTGATACGGAACATTTGGTGAGTTCAACATAGAAGCTTCAGGGATTCCATCAGAAGGACAACCAAATTGCCACTAGACATAAGTGGGAGTGTGAATGGTTGTATGTGTTTCGGCCCTGCGATGGCCTGGCTAGCTGTTCAGGGTGTACCCTGCCTTCACCCAGAGTCGGCTGAGATCGGCACCAGCCTCGCCATGACCCTAATTAGGATTACGCGCCTTATAAATGGAATAAATGAATGAATGGATGTTTGGTTTGTATCGGAGTTTTTAAAAGATTTGCAAAGTTAATGCAGAATTAATTCAATTAAACTGATGCTTACTTTTAAATATCAATGCAATATATATTACTTAGGTGATTTTAATTATAATATATAATTATAAATTCAGTTTTCCAGCCAGAATATACACAGAAAAACAAATGCTCAAACAAATAAAATAATGATTAAAGATATATATAGTATAATATATACATATAATAGATATATATGTATAATGTTTTTAAAAAAAGCAATAAATGTACAAATTTAATATTACAAATTAAACAATAAATCAATGGAAATGTAAAATAATGTTAGCAAAATTCCCCCCAAAAATTAATACATTTATATAATTTTATATAATAACAAAAGTATAAGTATCTTTTTTTTCATCATTGAAAAATAATGTTAAGAAAGTAAAATAAATATGTTATTTGAAAGGGAAAATTATTTAGTTACGGGTGTTTTAGTATATATTGCTCAACTAAATATACAATACAATGAGGGATTATCAAATATCACTGGGAAGATAAAAGCTGTACGTGAAAATGAAGTGAAATGGAACGTGGTTCTTTAAAAAATAGAAAAAAATAATAATATTAACAAGAAGAAGAAGAAAACTTTCTTTTAATTAACATAGTAAGCAGGAAATATGAACCAGTTCATGTGATCAGGTGAGGTAGATAAAGTCTGTCCAATTACACTTACCTTCTTTTTAGGAAGATTCACATCCAGTTTCATAGAGGCGCACTTGTTTAACGTGTTGAGTCGTCTGCGTAAGAAAGAAATAAAAAAAAATCAATAAACAAAACAAAGATTTAAAAAATGCAAAAGAAAAAACCTTTGGTGTTTGTTTCGACCTTCTTGAAAAGAAAGTCTGCTGTGCTCCATTTGAAATACAGCAGCGGTGGGAAAAATGTCTCCGAGTTAATCTGATAAAGAGCTCGGCTCTTCCTGCCCAAACACAAGCTCTGGTTAGCAGTAAACCCAATTATTTGTAGAAATCAGCCCCGTGCTCTGGTTCTAATTGGTTGAGCCTGTTAGAAGTATCTGAAGATCTTTTAATATGGAGCTACAAACTCTTTTTGTTATTTATCTGTCAGGATCATTAGGGTTTCATTTTTCCCTTAGCGTAAGAAACTTTCCAGCGTATATAAACATTTACATACGCCCTCATTCTGACGCATTATTGTTTCTAACATGGTAACAAGTGATGTAGGAGGGATACTGTACATAAATAAATAAACTGAAGCTGTAGAGGGGTGGTTAGCACGTCCACCTAGCAGCAAGAAGGTCCTGGGCTCGGCTCAGCTCGGGCGTTTCTGTGTGGAGTTTTCCTTTTCTCCCCATGCTTGTGTGGGTTCCCTCTGGGGAATCTGGTTTTCTCCCACAGTCCTACGACACACACATTAGGCTAATCGGCTGTTCTACAATGACCTGATGTGTGAATCTGAGCATGAATGGCTTGGCCATGTAACACAGGTACAGGTGTATGGGGTAGTCATGGCTCAGTGATGAGGGCTCAAGGTTGTTGATCTGAAAACTGGGGGTTCAAGCCCCAGTCCCACCAATCCGCCACTGTTGGGACCTTGAACAAATCCCTTAACCTTCATCTGCTCAGGTGTATGATACCACTATGTATAAGGTAAAATGTAAGCCACACTGGATATGAATGTCCCCCTAATGCCATAAAGGTTAATGTAATGCTGGTTCCAAGCCTGGAGGTATTAACACCCCGGGGGGTGTTAAGGAAAGACCTGGCAACCTACCCTGTAAAAACCTCTGGCAAAAGAGTCAGAATCATCTGAATAGATAGAGACTGATTACTGTGTCTGTGTGTCACAGAATCTTCATTCTCTCTCCAGTTTCATTTGAATCAGCAGCAGGGGGCATAAGAGTATTATGTCTAATCCCCCTGAGAGATCTTTCTTTAGGCAGTGCACACTTGGTACACTACACACGATACACACAGTATGGGCCTCACTTTCCAAAATGGATATCGATCTGTTTAAAAACCACTCACAGGAATGTTTACGGAAGAAGCGCTGGATTTTTATTGCTCCAGTAATCCACTGAGAGCTCCTGAGTCTGTGTGGCTCACTAATCACGCGTTCAGTCTTAAGAGTGTTGAGTGTTTTGTGATGGTAATTTCCTACTTTATTAAAGACCTAGCAAGAAGGTCCTGGGTTCTAGCCCTGTGCCTTTTTTTGTGTGGAGTTTGAATGTTCTCCTTATGCTTGCATAAGTTTCTTCAGGGCATGCTGGTTTCTTCCCACAGGCCAAAACATGCACATTAGGCTAATTTGTTGTTCTAAATGGCCTCAAAGTGTGAGTGGTTTTGTGTGTGTGTGTGTGTGTGTGTATGTGTGTGTGTGTGTGAGATGGTCCTGTGATAGACTGGTGAGGGTTGTGGAAAGTGGATCTTCAGCCTGAATGCACTGAAGACTGCTGCACTTAAGAGGGGCGGCATGGTGTTGTACTGGTTAACATGTCCGCAACACAGCCAGAAGTTCCTGGGTTCAGGTCATGGGCTCGACGAGGGAGTATCTGTTCTCTCTGTGGTTGAGTGGGGCTTCCTCCAGGTGACCTGTTTTCCTCCCACTGTCCGAGGATATGCACATTAGGCTAACTGGCTGTTCCAGATTGCCCCTAGGTGGGAATCTGCGTGTGAATGCTTGTGTGCGTGTTGGCTTTGAGATGGTCTGGCAAGCACCTTCAACCAGTGTCGGCTGAGATAGGTTCCAGCCTCCACATGAACCTAATCATAGGATTAAGTGGTTCGGCAAAGGAGGTGTTACTTCACCGTTCTGTGCTCATTTTGTCATTTCTTTCTCACTCTCCATGAGCTTTGACCATTTTTAGACTTTTGTGGGCGTGGCTAACTATCACACTACCCTATACTGTAGTAAAGGTTAAAATTAGGATTGATTTACCGTGGGTGTTACCACACTGACACCTTAAAGTTCCTATTAACATACCTCACACTGCTTGACTCTCTGGTTTACAGTAATAGAGATGAAAGGAAATCTTAACTTGTTTGAAAAAATATTTAAATATCAGGCGTGGCTGAACATCAAGTGAAAGATCACACTCCGGCCGCAGCGTCCGCTGCCTGAACACCGTGTAACAGAGGAGATCTTTCAGTACTATACACTCTGGAATGAAGTTGTTGCTTCCCTGAGGATTTGAGAAAGGAGTGAAAAGTCACGGTGAATGAAGGCGAGAAGCGGGAGGTAGCCACATTGTTCGGTTACAACGGCAAGCTGGTTTGGAATTTTGATGAGTTGCTTAAGGGTTGTTTAGAGTCGGAGCGGAGTGAGTCGTGTGAAGTGCGTCTGGCTTTCCTCGCCCGTGCTTTCCTACAGTGCCGGTCTCCATGACGACCAGAATCGCTGGACTGTTTCTTTCTTTTCACATCAATATGGACATACACAAACAAGCAGTGAGTTCAGAAGGAGAAGCTCAGCTCATAGATGTAGAATACACTACCTGAAGAGCCTTCCGCGCAATCAGTGAGTGAAAAAAGAACTTTAAGAGAAGAAACTAAAACAAAAGATTCATTTAAAGAAAGAGGCGTGGGATGTTTTTTAGAAGTCTGTGCTTACATAAAACGCTTATCTCCATCAGCTGATCATGTGACGTACACAGGACCTATATAACAACGCCGGACAAACCGATGTCAAAATCCAGTATAACTACACTGAGTTAAATAAATAAATAAATAACTCATACGCCTCCCTGGCGGTGTGTTTCGGGCATGTCCAACCCTGAAGAGACCCCGGGGCGACCCAGAACACGCTGGGCGGACTATGTTTCTCCGCTGGCCTGGGAACGCCTAGGCTTCTCTCTGGAAGACCCGGAGGAAGTGGGTGGGGAGAGGGACGTCTGGACCTCACTGCTTAGGCGGCTGCCCCCGTGACTCGACCCCGGGTCAAGTGGAAGAAGATTAAGAAGATGAATTAAATAAATAAATCCCTTCAAAGAATGACCCAGCATCTATCTATCTATCCGTGTTTTCTGCTTCTATCTGTTTTCTGCTTCTATCTATCTATCTATCTATCTATCTATCTATCTATCTATGGTTTCTGCTTCTATCTATCTATCTATCTATCTATCTATCTATCTGTGTTTTCTGCTTCTATCTATCTATCTATCTATCTATCTATCTATCTATCTATCTATCTATCTATCTATCTATCTATCTATGTGTTTTCTGCTTTTATCTATCTATCTATCTATCTATCTTTCTATCTATCTATGTATCTATCTATCTATGTTTTCTGCTTTTATCTATCTATCTATCTATCTATCTATCTATCTATCTGTTTTCTGCTTCTATCTATCTATCTATCCATCTATCTATCTATCTATCTATCTATCTATCTATCTATCTATCTATCTATCTATCTATCTCTGTTTTCTGCTTCTATCTATCTATCTAACCTAATCTACATAACCTAAACGTATCCCTCTATATGTTGTGTAATATAAGATAAAAGAGGAACTGATTTAAACTTTTTGATTTTAAGAAGATTAAAGAGGGTTCTCCCCGAGCGAAGAAGAATTTCAATTTACTTGACTTATTGAACTCAAGCTCTCTGGTCAATTATTTTGTATCCAAGTAACTGTTAGTCTGGGAACAGATCCATTCCTACAGTCATGATTCAGCAGAGACTGAAGCAAAAAGGATACTATATATATTGTTTCTTACCGGTATAAAGGCTCCACGAGGTCTTTATCCAAGAAGTCGTGATCTTTCTTCACAGGAGTGATGTCGATGGGAAACTGGGAGTCTGCAGAGAAACATGGGAGGAGAAAAAACCCTCTTTACCGAACATTATGATGTGTTACGTACTGTATCTGCTGGTGCTCATTCCGGTAATGAGCTATTTATTGAACGTCATTGGAAAAAGGGTTAAATGTTTTTTTATATTCTTATTAAAAACAGAAGCGCTGAGCTATTAAAAAAAAACCAAAAAAAAACCTCCACATTGTTTCCACAAGTGATAGCCAAGACTTAGGAAATCTGCATGCTAATTATAAAAGGAAGGGTTCATCAATCCCCCCCCCCGAAAAAAATAAAAGAAGAGCTTGAATCCTGTACAAGCATTACGTGTTACTCGAAAGATGGGCCAGGCTTGTGTAACACCACGGCTAGATCCAGTCTCTACTAAAAAACTAACATTCCATGGGTGCAATTAAGTTTTTTTTTCTTTCTTTTTACTCTATGAGGAAACAGCACTGCGTTTCACATTAAAGTTAAAAACCGCAGCCAGGCTGCTCTAACAGCAGAGCGTCCAAGGCAGTACGGATGAAAAGACATGCTGTCTCAGCTCACTGCATGGTTTTAATATGTAGAAGCATTTCTTATGGAATGAATGACTCATGGTGGGTGGGTGTGAGACTGGGTGTGAGGGGGTGTGTGTGGGGGGAGATTTCGGGAGGCGGAGGGCACTGTGGTCCAATCAAGTCATGAGCTCGATTCGATTTTCGCGTCTGTGCTCATGTGCCCAGGCAGGCAACCCAATAAATGAAGAAAAAGGCAGGAAATATATGCTGCATGCTCGCACTGGCACCGTCGGCACTGAGTGCGCTTGCACTTCGTAGCTTAATCTCTCAGTAGATACGTAAACTATCTCCATAAACTTACACATGCAAGCGTGTTCGGTGCTCCACTTTAGGGCAGTGTCCAAATATTAATATTATTTACTACGCAATTAATTTAATCAGCACATTCTTACCAATCAGATTCAAGAACGGCTATGTTTTACCCACGGACACACGGCGAGAACATGCAAACATTCACACCAAGCTCGGGACTCGAACCCAGAACCCTCTTGCAGTGAGGCAGATGTGCTAACCACTGTGCCTCCCTAGCCAAAATTAATTTTCCTGCATTCAAGACTTTTTTTTTTAAAGTAAGAGCGTTGAGCTCCTCTAATTCCCAGGCGCACATCTACTGTACGTAGTCTAATCTAAAGTCTTTAAGCCGGATGAAGCTTCTCGTTACCATGACGGACGGGCCATGAAGGTTCTGAGCGGAAGAGTGTGTTTTCGCAGCGCTGATGAAACAAGGTTGTTCTCATGCCCTTTCCCTTCGAGTGTGTCATACATAGGATGTTTGGATTGTAACTTTAAACTTGAACGAGTCACACTGGCCAAAGTCGGTCCTCCTTTCTGTCAGCGCTAACCTTAAACAACTTTAACATTGCTCCTTTTTCCAGACCCCAGTCAGCAGCTGTACAAACGAAATAGCGACGAGTCGCCAAAACACAAATCCATATAAAACGCAGCTCATCAAAACAGCCTCCAGAACTATCACTGCTGGACTAACGTTACGTTCTCTTTTTGAGTGTGTGACGCAATGAAAGGCTGAATGTGGTCACTCTGAGGGTTCTGTAAAGTCAACTTTACGTTTACGGTGCGACAACGTGTGAAGTTTTTTAGCGGTTGGTGTGTTGGTGGAGGATTACCTTCGAAAAGCTGCGCGTACTGCGGGAAACCTGCAGCTCGGAGCCACTCACACGCTTCCTTCGCTTCGATCTCTGCAACAGAGCAAAATAATATTTGAATTAGATTCAGCCGCAAAGCTGTTATTTATTGATATCTTTTATTCATTTGCGATTAAAACTTCCACTGGGATTAAAATCATCTTCGTTTACAGTTCAAAGAGAATCTCCATAAATATAACCTTGTGATATAAGTTTTTCTTACAGGAAGCCATTTTGGTGGTACCGACATAAACTCTTCCAGACATTTCTTTCAAAAACAGTTTAAAGGCTTATAGCAACTGGTGTCATCAATCACCTTAAAACCAGTTTTTCCATTTCAGTGTCAAGTTGATGCAGGATCCCCGTCACATGGCAGAGATTTGTTGATATTAAGGTCTAATAGTTTGCTGCATAACGTGTGTTACAACCAGAGCAGGAATTTTTTGGCATATATTAATAATCATATAATAATAATCATATATTAATAATCATATAATAATAATCATATATTAATAATCATATAATAATAATCATATATTAATAATCATTTTTAAAAATAGGATTTCTGATCATTTATATTAGCGACTGACACCCATCAACTAATAAAATAATAATTTAAATTGCTTTATTTAAACAGAAACATACTAAAATATTGTCAAGAATAGAATTAAATTAAATTAAATTAGTATAAAAAATAGTATCCTCATTAAATATTGTTTTTCAAATGATCAGTTAAGTGTATAGTCACACATTTCCTAAACTGCTTAATACTGCCTACTATTACGGCTGTAGGGAGGCTGGAGCCTATCTCAAACGATGCAGGTTGCACCCTGAACAGTCGCCAGATCATCGCAATGCAACACACACATACACACACACTACCATTTACACTCACGTCCACACCTAGGGGGATTTGACTGACCTGATGTGCATGTCTTCGGACTGTTGGAGGAAACCGGAGTACCCAGAAAGAAACCTACGCAAGCACGACGCGAACATGGAAACTCTCGCCCAGCCTGGGACTGGAACCCAGGACCTTCTTGCTGTAAGGTAATCTGTCATGCTATCCACTACGCCACCGTGCCGCCCATAGATATATAAATAATGTCAATATACCTATAAAGTACTTCAGGATACATTACCTTGTTTGTTTATTTATATAGGAACTGCACAAAATACTTACTTTAATTAAAAAAAAAACATTGTACATTTATGCCAGTAATTTATGCACTCAGTCATTGTATCTTGGCTACTTTTGAGCTGGTACTACTTTTATGTTTAGAGCAGGGGCATTTGAGACTCCTCACAGCAACAAGGTCTTGAGTTCGATTCCCAGTGTCGGGCGTTTCTGTGTGGTGTTCCAAAGGTGTGAATGGTTGTATGTGTGTGTGTTTTCACTGCATTGGTCTGACAAGCTGTTCAGGGTGTACCCCACCTTCGCCCAGAGTTGGCTGAAATAGGCTCCTGCCTCCCCGTGACCCTATTCGGATTGAGCAGTGAATACGGCTTAATGAACCGAATGAATGATTTTGAATGAATGATTTTTTTGGCGATTGTCTCATATAAGCTAATAATATTAGCGCACAGATTTATCGGTCAGACCTAGTTATAGCATCATAACGATTTGCTTTCTAGTTGATGTTTTAAAGTAATATAGGAGACAGTCCCAAAAAGGAGTGGAAAAACTGCTGTGAAAAAAAAAAATAAATCCATTGGGTCACTACGGTGTACGGAGTGACTCATGTTACCCAGCGTATTATAGATAACACAGGGTATACATATACACGACAATAATTTTCTCACTTTTACAATATTGGCTCCAGTCGTGTTGAAAAGTGCAATAAAAACCTTTTATCACTTGAAAAAGTGATAAATAAGAAGTGATCTCTACGACAGCTGCAGTTCCTGTTATAACAAAGCTGTTTATGTTAAATGTTTACGTGGGTTTATATCCACTGTAAATCGAATCCTGCCCACTCGAAGAAAGAAAATCGTAACGCTGTTCTGCTTTACGTCATCGCACAGTGTCTGTTTTTCCATAACATTTCATCATGCTGTGATGGAAACTTCTTCTTGCACTTTTAAACCAACCTCTCCAGATTCTCCAAACAAGATTTCTCGTTACCGAGAACAGAGACGACTCGAGACAACTCCTGTACTCCGCAAAAGGCCGACTGTCACAACTATTTTTAGTTCTGAGCCACATCTGGTCTGTCTTTCTTTCTCCCTGTCACGATGCGAATACAGACTGGTATGTGGTTAAACAAAACGCTTATGATCCTGTAGATGACATGCAGATACCGTCTTGGAGATAGTGTTTAAAACTATAGGCTATTATATACACTTTCCCACGAGACACTGATTGACACACCAAAAGGATCCTTGTCACACCTGTTATGACAAATGGAGTCTGTAGTGAATACAATAAACAATGGTTGCTTTAAGCTTGTTTTAGCATTTTAGCCATAAGTGAGTCATATGAGTCATATGAGAAACTTTAATGTAATCATAAGTGCACATGACATTGAAATGAGTGCTTTGTTCGTGTGAGGACACCAAAGCAGCAGGCCGTGAAAATACGTTCCTAGTACAAACCATCTGAAATAAAATTAAAAATCAGTAAAAACATCTTCTCAACCCTTCCCACCGTCAACGTTACTCATTAACACTTTTTCAACAACATAGGTGTGAAGAATGCTAAGTGACGTGATCACAATAGAGGTGCGATAGAAAAGCGACTGATGCAAATTAATTCTTTGCTGGTTTTTTATTTATTTATTTTTTGCGAATCTTGAAATTCACGCCAAAACGTTTTGCGACGCCACATGTGAACGAATATTTTGTAGCATAAATCACACGAAAGTCACACGAAAGTCACGAGAAGGTTGCAGGACAATTTTTTTGCGACTGATTCACAAGTAATTTCCGGTTGGTTTGTGAATGTTTGGTGAAAAAAAAAACACAAAACCCATCGTAAACCACTCGCTTTTTTATTGCAAACCATTCGCTTTTTATTTGCACACTATTGCAAACAAAATGAGAATGAAATACAAATGATGACAAAATACACACGATATGTCGGATTCCAGCAAGTCTGAAACTTTCCGCATGGAAGTCTCCAACTTGTCGTTTTCCTTGTGAACGAGTCCAAAGACGCACACATTAGATTAACTGGCTGTTCTAAAATGCCCCTGGGTGTGAGTGTGAATAGAAACAAGTAAATAGCGTGTATGTGTGTTGACCTGCAATGGACTTCTGTGCTATTCAGGACGTACTCCACCCTTATCCAGATTTGGCTGACAGGCTCCGGTCTCCCCTAGTAGAATTAATGAATGTCTTACAGCTTGCAAATCAAAAGGAGTTAAGAGTTTCAATCATGACACTGACCCTTTAAAGCGTGTTGAGAAAAACATGGTACTTGGATGTGACATCAGCAATAAGAGTCAGACCCAAGAGCACAGCGATGCAGGAAACAGTGAGGACTGGGAAAGGGAGGAAGAGGAAAGTGGAAACGCTGATCACAACAGTAATGACAAACAGGGAGAGAAAAACAACCTGATAGGACTGGTATAGCTTCCTTCCTTCCTTCCGCTGTTCATGAGTCTTGAAGGACTCGCAGAATAGGAATTTCTTTTATACCTTTTTTCATTATTAATTGAAAATAACAAACAAAGGATAGAACAGATTCATTCATTCATTCATCTTTTGAACCGCTTATTCCTACTTAGGGTCGCGGGGAGGCTGGCGCCCATCTCAGCCGACTCTGGGCGAGGGCGGGGTACA
>JAOUQZ010000049.1:25198698-25209105 GCA_028564935.1 Neosilurus hyrtlii | reverse complement strand
AAGCTCCAGCTTCCAATAGTAGGCTTAAGCAGTTGAGTAAGTGAAAGTAATAATAATAATAATAATAATAATAATAATAATAATAATAACAAAAACAACAACAATAATAATAATAATAACAATAATATTAATAATAATCGTAATAATAATAATAATTAAAATAATAATAATAATAATAATAATAATAATAATAATAATAATAATAATAATAATAATAATAATGCATCTTTTTGTGGGTAAAGTGTGGGAAGTACACACTCCATACACTATATAATTAAACAATAATAGTTAACACCTATAAAGATTAACACAGGTCCAAAGTCTGAGAATGAAACCAAGTTAAAATGCTAAGTAAATTGTACATGTAAATGTAAATGCTAAAACCTAACAGTATGAATGTTATTGATGAGAAGAATGTCATAAAAAAAATAATAAAAACAGAAGAAGATCTGGAAAGTTTAAAAAAATGTTCAGGGGACATCTACAAGTTCATATTGTGAAATAATTCAACTTGAAAAACAAATGGCCTTATCTCCAGAGCGTCTCATAATAAATTCCTGGATTTGATTTCGAAGCAGACAACGGTGATACTCTCACGTAAAAACCCTTAAACACAAGACCACACATGTCCTCCTGTGTCCTATCAGCAACAATCAGGCTCCCCAGACTCTGTGTGTGCGTGTGTGTGTGTGTGTGTGTGTGTGTGGGTCCCACATGCCTGTGCATAGGCCTTGAGATTCCATACTGTGCCTCCATGTGAAAGAATAACCAGCAGTACAACTGATAACACACACGTCAGGGCAGTTAACGCTTCCCGAAGGTCATTTGTTTTATTTTACTGTGAATAAATCAAAGCAGAGAATGCAACAAAGGGAGAACCTGAGCGTTCATGAGCTACTAAGCTCTTAAATATGAAAAAATTGCATGCATTCCATATATAGAAACGTTTTGGTTTTTGGTTTTTGTTTTTTATTTAAGAGCATTTGAACCTCACACCTGGAGCATGTGTGTTTGAAGAGAACTCAGGGTGTGAGGAGACACCTCAACACCAACACCCCTCAGGGGAGCATCCATGCTGATTAGTACAAAGCCCACGGGCGGGCCCGGGAGGTCAAGTGGTGTTTGCTCAGGTTCCCTACTATTGTCCTGCAAGCAATAGCCAGAGGTGTCAACATTCTGAGAAACTCCCAAGTCTGATTTCTTCATGTCCTGTTGGATCATCATGACTTGAAGTCAACACTATTGTACCCGTGTCCCAACATTGCATTTTAAATATCAGTAGATATGTGCTCTTTAAAAGACTTTCAACCCAAATTTGAGGTTGAACCTCCAAAGTCCAAGTCGACTTCTGCTTGCTAGCCATCTATCTTTATTTCAAAACGCAATATACGTATGCTCTGATGCAACTCTTATGAACTTTGACCCAAACAATGCTTCCACCTGGTCCTAATTACCTGCAGCTATCCTCTTGAGCAGCTGTTGACGAGCGATGATCCGACCCAGCCTGTACCCCGAACGTCTCCTGTGATGGTCCATCCTCAGGTAGATGTCCTGCGTCTCTGGTGTCATACTGCCCAAACACTCACTGCTCTCAGCTTCAGGCAGCTCCCTGAACATGATGACGGCAGGCCGTGCCCGACTAAACCAAACACCGCTAACAAAAACAAAAGTTGCACAAGTGTGTCCAACAAGCGCCTTGCACGTGTAAGATATGAGACAAAAAAATCTCAACAGAATCCGGGAGGAGCAGCAGGAACGCCTCCTCTTTTCAGTCACATGATTAGCCAGGAGCCAAAGAGGAGGTGGAATACAGGGGCCATCCCTTCAGGCCGAGCTGAATCCGAGGTCTGTGTGAGCACGGCGAGTTGAGGGAGGGAAATATAAATACCAGAGGAATGCTTGTGAGCTGACAGTGTGGAGAAAAGGGGGGGAGGGAGGGTGGATGGTGCATGGGAGGGTAAAGAAAAACAGAGCGAAGTCAGGCGCCACCCTGGTTGAAAAGAACAATCCTGCCGCTGTGAAGCTCCACACAGGTGCCAAGTTTGCTCAGGAGGAGTGTGTTAGCTGACGACAGAGAGTGAGAGAAGGTAAATGTGGAGCAGCGTGGCGGTTTAAGGCTGAGCAAGAAGCGAGCCAGGTTGACCTGAGACCCTGCCTCGCCTCTGAGGCAGCAGAGCAAGTTTTCACCTTTGTGAAACAGCACAGCAGAACAGGCCAGACTGGGGACTCCAGAACAATGGCACTTAAATTTACATTTCTTATTCAGGCCGACTTACAATTATCATTTTTATACAACTGAGCAATTGAGGGTTAAGGGCCTTGCTCAAGGGCCCAACAGTGGTGATAGTGGGGACTGAACCTCTGACCTTCGGATCAGTAACCCATCGCCTTAACCACTAAGCTACCACGGCCCAGTGTGGCAGAAGCACAACTGCGTTTCTCACTAACAGTGTATTGGTAGTTAAAGGCTTAACACACAAGTTCTGAGTTGAAGTAAACTTAACTCACTAATATACAAAACAAACCACACGAATGTCATGGTTCATGGTCAACCTAAAGGCCGCCTCACAGCAAGAAGGTCCTGGGCTCGATTCCCGGGCTCGGGGGTTTCTGTGTGGAGTTTGCATCTGATCCCATGGCTTGCATGGGTTTCCCCAGGGTACTCCGGTTTCCTCCCACAGTACAGACTGAGTGTAAGTGTGAATAGTTGGGTGCGTGCGTTGCCCTGCGATGGTCTGGCGAATTTTTCAGGGTACTTCACCTTCTCTCAGTGTCTGCTGAGATGGGCACCGGCCTATCGGCGGCCCTAGTAGGATTAAGTGGTTCGGCAAATGAGCGAGTGAGTGAGTGAGTACACGCCTAAAGTATTTCACCCTAGTTTTTTATATTACTAGCATCCGTTAATATACAAAGCTGCAAGACTAATCTCATGAGCTAACTTAATTAGCCAGTTCGCTTACTGCTAGTTCACTAGCTCCCTTTGTCACATGAGAAACATAATGTAATAGGATTTTAGGGTCAAAGTCTCGATTTACACTTACACTCTTATATTCTCAGTGTTTCATTCCATTGGAGTAAATACACATATCAAATATACCTCAATACTCAGGGCTAACATTCATTACGCTAGCTAGCTAACTAGCTAACTAGCAACCAAACAAACTCCCATGTTGCGTAGTGGTTAGCACATCCACCTTACAGCAAGAAGGCACGGGGTTCAAGTACTGGGCTCGGATATTTCTGTGTGGTGCTTGCGTGGGTTTCCTTCGGGTTCTCCAGTTTCCTCCCACAGTCAAAAAACATGCACGTTAGGCTAACTGGCTGTTCCGAATTGCCCCAAGTGTGAAACGATGTACATGTCATGCCCAGCAATGGATTGGCAAGCTGTTGAGGGTGTATCTCCCCTGCCTTCACCCAGAGACGGCTGAGATAGGCTCAAGCCTCCCCGTGACCCTATTAAGAAAAAACGGTTCGGAAAATGGATGCATGGATGGATTTATGTGGTTAAAAGTGTGTAATTCCTAGAGTGTGTAATTCAAAATGTGAAATTCCTTATCATTAATTAGCAAATTTATTTAGTCACAGATGTTCATGCAAGCGTACATTAAATGATTACAGCGAGGAACAAGGGGAATTTTAGTATCAGTATTAGACACAATTTGGCTTTATTAATATTTGTAAATTTACATAAACATAGCCAAATCCTGGTGCATCATAACAACCAAAGCAATATTGATGGCCAGTAATAATAATAACAATAACAATAATAGCTAAGTTACCATGCTAGCTACGTTATTATGAGAGTTGTGCTGCTAAAAGTTACCACAGTGTCATCCTTTCTAACATGTTCGATCCAAATTAAAGGTTTTAAAGATAGGAAGTCGATCACAGACTATGCAGAAAGAGGGCATGTATTAGTTTCAAACACTAAAATAAAACTGTGACTTTGGAAACGTTCACAGATACAAATTTATCCCAAAAGAAGAAGAAGAGGAAGAAGAAAGAAACTATGCAGTCATAAGAATAAGGTAGAAATGGGCATAGCACCAAGTGAAACACATTCCCCTCCCTCATTCCCTGACTGGCACATACCACTCACAGTAGCACCAGACAAAGAGCACGATTCAGCGCGGTGTGTTTAGCGGCCCACTATACTCGAACCAGTCCGTATTCTTTCCTACTGCACGTGCAGCCTGGCACCAAGCTGTGGGCGAGGGCCATGTTTTTCCTCTCGCACAGTTTTTAATATGTTTACGCAAGCACTCTTTAAAACCATCACATATGATTTCATTTATTTGCTTCAGGCTCGAACCGACAAACAAGGAACATTCTGTGCTTACGGTGTTCAGCGACGCAGGTAGAAACTTCCATCTGATTCTGAGTGACGGACCGTTTCAAATGAATGCTTTTTTCACATTTTTTTACATTTCACCAGCCAGTTAACGGACTCTGTCGCTGCCTTCTACTTATCTGTGAAACTAATGTATGATAATGATAAACTTGTTCCTGGGGTAAATATTTCTGTAGAGTGTGTATTCCCCCCTGATGAGATTAGCACTGGTCACTCAGTACTCTGATTAACTTTAAATAAACTAGGTACTCAAACGTCACACTTTATTTAAGCTAACTAGCCGCCTGATTAAATTAGCTAACACAGTTTTCCAGGTGATTTGTGAATCTAGTATCTCGCAAGCTAACTGTATGATGTTATGCTCGGGCAAAATAATATACAGTAATATAATGTATTATTATATTCACTCACACTGGATATGGGAAATGGTGAGCTCTGATTGGCTGCTCTAGTACTAGGATATCAGCTTATGTACTATGAATACAAAAAACAATTGAAGATTAAATAAATTCTCGCCTTTTGGAAAACAAAACCTAATTTCAGGAATTATTATCCATTTTTAAATTAATGAATTTATTTATTTTTACCAAAGAAATTGTTGGTGTAAGTTTGTTCAGTATTGTTCAGCCAGCAAGGCGCAGTTCTGTTTAAAAATTTAAACAGAATAATGCTTTATGAAATATATAAATATATAAAAATGCTATATTTTTCACAATCCAGTGGATGTGGATACAAAAAAATGGACCATAAGGGTCCAGACGCTCCCGTCGAAAGGATAGCAAATAGAACAAGCATAGCAGGTTTGAAACCCCAGCTTCAGCGAGCGGCAAGTAAATTTCCGGAAACCTGATATACAGTTTTGCCTCTGTGACCTTGAAAAGTAGGTCAAGGTCACTCACATACAAACTCATCCTAGTACTCATACCAAGTTTGAAAGCCCCAGCATCAGCGCGTGGCAAGTAAATGTCCGGAAACTAAAGTGTGACGGACAGAACCCATTCCTACACCTCCTGATGGGCGGAAGCTAAAAACAGATATTCCACTCAATCTCGTTGTATGTGACTGATACCTCGTGTAATTTCATGGAATGGCTGTTAACCAGTGCAAGGGTGATATTATTTCATTTTAAACCCCGGTCAGACTCTCCAACATGTGGACACACTAAGAACTTGTACAATGCCGTAGGGACGCAGTAGAAACCAATAAGGATGTGGTATGGTCTCCATGGACGCGGCTGAGGTGGTTGAATTAGGAAGTAGGAACTGAATTAAGATGTAATAATAACGCTATTGATGTAGTAACGACGTCATTAAAACCTAGTAGGGACTTCTTTGGTGTAGTACAAGTGTGGTGTGGACTTGTTGAAGAAAACTTGCAGAATGGAAGAAAAAGTGCAGTGCGTGGCATAGTATTTATAAGGAGCACACAGATGCAGGGAGAATGTGGTCAGTATGTGGTGCGATCTGATTGGTTGTAGTAAGATTGTACTAGGCTGTAGTAAGAACCTGGCATGGACGTAGTATGAACTTGAAAACTGCACATTTTTCCATTTTGTCTATGTCCCTGCTGCAGTGATTGAGTATAATGGGGCTCTAATACAGTTGAGACGAGTGAAAAGTACTGAGCATTGGGATCGCACGGCTACTTTATGCAGTTACGTCATCCCGTTTTTATCGTGTAAGATGTCACTAAAGACTGTAGTTTCGTGCCACCTGGTTGTACTTTGTAAATGAAAATATAAATTCTGTCCCTGGCTCAAACAAGTTTCCTTTTCTTAATGAATACCTCAGGCCCATTCATCCATAATCCTCTGGGTCAATGTCATACTGACAGGTTTAGACAAATGAGCCCACCGAGTTATTAAGAAGAGTGCCGGCTGAGTGAAAAAAATGGATCAGAAAGCTCTCAGAGAGCGTATAATAATAAAGAGGGCTTTGCCAGCATCCCGGGACATAGTCATGAATTTGACCGGGCTGAGTACCGAGACAGGCCTGCGCCAAGTCTCTCCTCATCTATTTACAGCAGCCAATGACAAATAGCTGAAAGCTCCAAGAATTAATGTATGCAAATATGGAGGAGAGAGCAGGCCACCTACTGCCTGCCAAAGAATGCACATTCCACATGTCTCATGTCTCTCTCTCTTTCTCTCTCTCTCACACGGAATAGGAATACATTACTCATACCGAACAGATAATGTGTTCTTGCCCTTTTTTTCTAAAGAAAGATTGCCGAAAAAGTTCAGAGGGCAACTGATTGAAACTAGAAGCATGCACTGAGAGCCAGTGATGAGGTAATGATATATGCTAACGCTAACTGAAATGTATTACAAACTCGGGTGCTGGTCGGAGGTCACGTTAGTGTCAGAGCCAGAATTCACGCAGCATGCTGACACTGCTGATGGTTCCATCTTCGAGGTTTTTTTTTTTCCCAGGATGTTCCACTGTTTCTAGTTTTTAATCCGCACCCACTTCAGGTTTACACCCAAATATAGACAGGGGTATTTAAACTAGGTTCAAAAACAAACACCGCACTAACTGGAACAAATTCAGGGTTATTAAACTGTATTTTGTCCAGTGAAAACTGTTACACCCTATGATATGTTTCTCTAAATAAAAGACAAAAAGTAAACTAATAACAATCTCTGAATATGAATGTTATTGGGGCGACACGGTGCCATAGTGGTTAGAACCTCGGCCTAAAAGTGAGAAGGTCACGGGTTCGAGTCTAGGGCTCGGTGAGGGCATTTCTGTGTGGAAGCTGCATGTTCTCCAGTGCTTTGTGTGGGTTTCCTCCAGGTACTCCGGTTTCTTCCCACAGTTCAAAGACATGCACATCAGACTAATTGGCTGTTCCCTAGGTGTGAGTGTAAGTAGTTGTGTGCGTTCTGCCATGCAATGGTCTGTCGAGTTCTTCAGGGTGTACCCCGCCTTCGCCCAGGGTTGGCCGAGATAGGCTTCAGCCCCCCCCCGTGACCCTATTAGGATGAAGCAGTTCGGCAAATGAGATAAATATTATTTCAGGTAGCTATTCATGAAACAATATGAGTTTAATCTCGAATTCATTCATTTTATCTGCACTCAGAGTTTCCAGGAACTCAGTGCTTGGTGGTATCTGTCAATCAACAGTATCTTTAAGCTATGATTAGATATCGCTCGAATCGCTCAAGTGAAAGTACAGCTCAGTTTAACTCCGCGTCCACGGACTTCGTGTCGCTTCAAAAATTTTATCTCTTATGGCGTTCACTGACTTTGCATAGTCGCTTGTTGCTCATCGCTTCCTGTGGACATGTGGCTCTATTCACCTGTCTTACCTTTTGTTTTGATTCTCTGTGTTGTGTCTGTTCACAATAACAAGACCACGTGACCAGAGAAACGATCTTCTGAATGCGTGATAACAGGTAACACAATGCATCTTCGATTCATATTTACTTTTTATCTCTTTAGCAATCAAACTGCAAGCCATGGCCATTTTTATCTTAAAAAAACTTACAGATTTTTCACTACTAGCGTCGTTCATGTCTGCGTTGTCGGTCGCCATCTTGATAGTTCTGTGCTCTCGCCACTAGCTGGCATGCGCAATATGTTTACATTCTTCACATCATTGTACCCAGTGGGTCATTCATACTCACATACAGGGGTAAGCAAATGTTTTCAGATTGACATTTTATCTCATACCATTTTATTTCCAAGAGAAAACACCATACTTCATTTTTATTTGTTACACCTGGTACGTGAATGGGATCCTTTGATGTGTGTTGTGTAATAAATGTTATAACAACTGGACTTCATTAATAATAGGCAAGCTAGATGCATGCATTTTTATTTACTCTTTATTGATTTATTCTCTTTGTTTCACCTTACTTTTTATTTTTCATAATATTCATAATAAAGCTTTACAGATTTGTGCTCGGCTTGAAAATCTGCTCCATCACGGAACCCTGGTGAGAGAAACGTGGATCGATTGAGCGAGCGGGGGTTAAAAAAAAGAACTGGTATAATATTTGTCTGGGAAGCGTCTCAGACGGAAGCAGTGTGCCAGATATAACCAGCAGGTGTGTTCCATTTTGCTGCTCTGACTCAAAGCAGCCTCGCAAAATATTTTCACAGCTATCTCTAAATTCCAGTTTGATTGAAGCACGCATTTACGCTGTCAAAAGAAATCATTTCGTGCAATTTCTCCTGACCCCTGTTTTCAGGAGGACAGAATCAGACGAGCACTCTAACGTAACTATATTTGGTAAAGGTGCCTTTGAGCAAGAAATAAAAAGTCTTTAAATAGAGCTCATGTGTCCTCCCCAGGTGATGCATCATCTCCATAATCTCTCCATCATATTCACATCAACTTCAGCTCTACTGTTTGGAAAAAAAAGACTATTCGAACCCAGTTAGCCCTCCTATTTATGCTGTTTACATTTTGGCAACCAACTGAAGAATGCCATGTTCATATCACAGACAAAACAGTCTACAGTGCTGATGTCCTTTAATAGATCAGATTCAAAGATACACATTAATCAGCTATGACATTTCCCACCAGTCACCATTGTCTGATGCGCTGCATGACACTTCTGTAATTTCTACAATACAATATCATATTTAAACCAGTGCATCATTTTTGACAGCTTGATCCATCACCTCGCTTAGCATTCTGGGAATTTTCCTTTACAAAACTCACTGTAAAATCATCTGTAACTCTGCTGTGACAGAATCTGGGATAATGTAGACCAAGCTGGTCACAATCACAAAATAAACCCTGACAGGAGGATCAAGACCAAGTGCTCAGGAACTGCTTATTATATTTAGAAATGATGATAATAATATATTTTTTTTAACAATAAAAGAATATTTTATTACATTTGGCAATGACACACTCCACAGCACCGCTACACAGTACACACTGAGTGACATCACAGGGCCAACACACACACACAACCATTCATACTCACATTCCCACCTGGGGGAAATATGAAACAGCTAATCAGCCTAATGTGCACGTGTTTGGACTGTAGGAGGAAACCGAAGTACCTGGAGGAAACCCACGCAAGCTCTTAGAGAACATGCAAACCTACACAGAAACACCCTCGCTACTCCTGGGACTCAAACCCAGGACCTTCTTTCTGTAAGGTGGATGTGCTAACCGCTACACCACCATGCGCCCACGAGTAAAATAATGAGTAGTAATTATGATTATGTTCCACATTACTTATTTAATACACTCTCTCTCTCTTTAAAAAAAACAAAAGGGTCCTGCAAGGGTTCTCTAAGGGTTCACTGTATAATTACAGGGTTTTACACAGAATGGTTTTATGTGTGTGTGTGTGTGTGTGTGTGTATGAGATGTGATTTTTCTGACAGTGTTGCTAAAAATAATAATCGGCATTTAATAGTGTATTTTTAAACATGGTCACATGGACTGAACACTCAACACTTAGGATGTCGGCAAGAAAACTCCATATTGCACTCACTGACATCTAGTGGTCATAAGGAATGCCAGTGTATTTTAGTATATTTTTGTTATTTTTATTATCATTACTTCTATTAGTAAGAGTGATTATTCCCACCAGTGCACATCAGCTTTATCAGCTTAATAATTACAGTAAAGTTTACTGCCTTCCACCAAAACACAATGCAAAGCCTGCACTGACCCCCCCCCCCTCCACTCCACTCCACACACACACCTCACCCCACCCCACCCCACCCAGGAGTTGTATGATTTCAAAAACAGGGAAACCTGTTTCCATCCGTATATTTTGTGAAATTACTAAATCACACCGGTATCCATGTCGATCCAGACAAGGTCGACGAAAATAAAATCTGGTCGCTAGGAAAAAGGCTTTGCTGTACTACACCTCTGATTAACTCTCCTCAAAATAAAACAAGCTGATGCAGCGACTGTGCCCTGAATCATAATGACTGACACGTGGGTTTAAAAAATAAAAAAATAAAAAAAAAGACACAATTTTCCAGTTCCCTCCTGCAACACATTTTTCCAAAACGGTATCTCCTAAGCAGTCTGCACATAGTTTGTTATGGAAAACACACAGGCTGAGAAATAAAAGG
>JAOUQZ010000049.1:25183698-25193698 GCA_028564935.1 Neosilurus hyrtlii | reverse complement strand
GTATGAGGAGTGGGGTTAGTGTGACTACACAGAACGGTCTCTGTCCAGCCCAGACGAGTTTCACCTCAGATCAATTTGGTAACAGAAATATTTGAGGTCAGCCCGACAGAGACAGTCCTCCCCACTGAGAACTTTCAGCTTTCTATTTTGGGCTCAGCTTGCTTGGTGCAGACAGACTGCAGGACGCAGAGTAACGCAAAGCTCAGCTCCTGCAAACCCAGACAACCTGTCTCATTCGATCACAGAACCTGACGAGATCACAGGTCTGTCAGCAGCTGGACTCCTGCCTAGCATGTCCATTAGAGTGGCCTTCAACTTCAGCATTTGCTTAAATAGTTATTGATTACAGTGCTGTTGAGTTCTCAGTTCTGATTGGTCATGAGGTGTCGATGAGTTTTCTATAACAGCAGTTCTGGTTAATGATAATGTGCTAATTTTAGTATATTGTTATATTGTCGATGTGCTGTTTTCAGGAACGAGACATTGATTTAACATTTATGGAAGGAGTCTTTAGTGTCTGTGTACAGTCACAGGTCAGAAGGAAAATGGTTCACCACAGGAAAAACTGAGCAAAATGAAGAAAGGGGGAAAAATGGACTAAGAATGACTGTTTATAGCTGCTATAAGGTATGTAATAACAGCCACCGTAGTTTCCACAGTACCAAATGTGTAATTGTGGATGATATGTAATAGGATAGACCACTTAGTAATGTTCTAACTAGAACCAGACTCTGTGTGCCTCTGTCCCTCTGTGTCTTTTTCTGCTTGTCTCTTCATCACAATATGGTGCCAGTGAGTCACATTACTTACATACACTGTGATGATGTCACGGAGAGCGGTGCTACCACCCTGGGACATCCCACCCACTGAGCACTACACATGGCATCTATTTATTATCATATTGTTATAAGCTGTTTAATCCTAACTAGGGTCGCAGGGAGGCTGGTGCCCATATCTGACTCTTGGCGAAGGTGGGGTACATCCTGAACAACTCGCCACTCCAATGCAGGGTCAACAAACACACAGCCATTCTCACACTAAGAGCAGTATGAGTGTTCAAACCCCACTCACTTACTCACTCATTTGTCAAACTGCTAAATCCTACAAGGGCCGTGGGGAGCATAGAGCCTATCTCAGCCGACACTGGTACACCCCAAACAGCTCGTCAGACCATCGCAAGGCCGGGTGTTCAAACCTCCATTAATTTTCCATTCATTTTCTGAACTGCTTAATCTTATTAGGATCGTAGGGAGGCTGGCGCCCATTTCAGCCGACTCGGGGTACAGCCTGAAAAGCTCGCCCGGCTATTGTAGGGCCAAAACACATACAACCTTTCACACTCACACTCACACCTGGGGGCGATTTGGAACAGCCAGTCTGTGCATTTTGGACTGTGGGAGGAAACCGAAAAGCATGCAAACTCCACACAGAAAAGCCCGAGCCTGAAGATCAAACCCAGGACCTCCTTGCTGTGAGTCAGGCGTGCTAACCACTGCGCCACTATGCCGCCATGTTCAAACTTAAAAAAATAAAATAAAAATACAAAAAGCAGATTTTTATACAAATTCAGCCACATCTGTTGCTTGCTCATTCAGAAGACTTTCTCATGAATCCATAACAAGAACTCGCCAACCCCCCCGCAATATCGTGGCGGCATCCGACAAGTCATTGTTAACATCCTTCTTTAGTCCTTGATGTTCTGCACCCCTCAGTACATAAGCTATGGACTGAATGTATCTTACAGAAGATTATTATGGCTAGACCGTGGCCTCTAGAACAGACACAGAGGAAGCAATAGTTGATGTAAGGGCAGGAAGTGGCCATCAGCATGTGAATGACTCTCCACTCCATCTCGCTGGGGTTGCTTGTTTTGGCTCGACCCAATCAGGCATTTATCTGTTCTCTAAACAGTGACAAACTCTTTGAACACACACAACATATCTTTCTCTTTCAGACCTAATTCTGCACACAAACAGTCTTCACTGTCACTTCGCTTCACTTGTTTAAGCTTTAAAATGATTCGTGAGTTTAGCCATTAGGGCTTACAGGCATTAAATACAGTATATATGCAAAATATCCACTGCTGTAAGTATTTGATTGAATGTAAAAGTGTGTTTCCATAATAGATTTGAAGTAATGGAAAAAAAAAATAATGTAACATCAAACAATTGTTAGGTGATATTGAGCACACACTGTATTTTTTATTATTATTATTTCTCTTATGCTTTTCATCCGCAGAAGAGCACATGTAGTAATGAGGGAAAAACCTGCGGCTCATTTACTCAGTTGCCAAACCACTTAATCCTACTATGAAGGTCATGGGGACTTCTTATCCAACACCAGGCGAAGGTGGGGTACACCATAAACAGGTCGCAAGACCATCGTAGGGCAACCCACTCACAACTATTCGCACTCACATCCACACCTAGGGCCAAGTTGGAACAGGCAGTTAGCCTGATGTGCATGTCTTTGGACTGCCAGAGGAAACCGGAGTACCCGGAGGAAATCCACGCACACACATGGAGAATATGCACACTCCACACAGAAACGCCCAAGCATGGGACTTGAGGCCAAGACCTTCTTGCTGTGAGGTGGATGTGCTAAACACTACACCACCGTGCCACCCTTCTTAATATTTAGTGACCACAACATCAAGAATGTACAAAAAAACTAACATCAAGCTACACGTTGTTCAGAATAAACAAACAAACCTTAAGGCAGATTTGAAGAAATATCCAAAGGTTCATTCATTGTACTTAGATTTTTATATCTTATAATAATTTCCTAATGTTTTAAGGATGTGCAAACGTATTCTAAATTCTGCCCACATTCTTTAACTAATTGGTTGTAATTGGTTTTGGGCTTTTTTTTATACACCCATTTAAGTCACAGGCTTTTATATTCCATAGGGCTGTTGTATGAGTAACATCAATTCAGAAGCTGGGTTCATTCAAACAGGGATTAGGAGAAATTGGTAGCCTCAAACAACGTTCTAATCCAGTTACAAATAGCTGGATTTCAGTGTTTGTTTCTGGATTAGGATTTGTGTGTCACAGCTTATTGCTTCCCTAATGGAATGGCAATGGAAATAGTTCCTATCTTCGCAGCACGAGGTCAGTGATTCCTACCTGAACCAACATGTGCTTCTCTTTCATGGACTTCACAACAAAAGGCATGGATAACTATGAGAAAAAAGGTATTTCTGGTATTTTTCAAGATTGTTTGAACAAAAGGGTGGAATAGTCTGCAAATAACCTGTTGTCTGTGTATTTAAGGACAATGGATAGGTTCACTATAGTTGCAGAAAATTTCAACAACTTCCATAAATGCCATTTTAACAAAAAGTCTGAAAGGTACCAAACAAATATGTACCATGATGGCTTAGTCACATGAGACAGGTTTTAGATACTTAGAAAATAAATATGTACAGCTCAACCAAGTTACCACTGGTGGGTCTTTTACCAGGTCCCTTAACCTTTATTTGTATGAATGAGACTTAATGAGAAAAAAATATAAGTCACTCCGGAGTGGCACGGTGGCGAACATCTGCCTCACAGCAAGAAGACGTGGGTCTGATCCCCGGGCTCGGCAAGGGCGTTACTTTGTATAGTTTGCAGGTTCTCCGTGTGCTTGCATGGGTTTCCTCCGGGGACTCCGGTTTCTTCCTACAGTCCAAAAACATGCACAGTAGGCTAACTGGCTGCTCCAAATCACCCCTAGGTGTGAGAGTGATTGTCAATGGTTGTGTGTCTTTTAGCCCTCCGATGGCCTGGCAAACTGTTCAGGATGTACCCCGCCCTCGCCCAGAGTCGGCTGAGATGGACGCCAGCCTCCTCGCTACACTAATTAGGATGAAGCGGCTTATGAATGGAATGAATGGAGGAATGAAATCGCTTTGGATAAGGGTGTCTGCTAAATTCTCTAAAAGTAAATGTAAATATTCACTATGGGATCTCAGCTCTTACCAAACAATATCCAAAAGTAAACACTCTGAACATTGAAGGGTTCCCAGAGAAGAACTTTTGACTACCCAGAAAACCCCATATGGATACAGCAAGAACATTTAACATTACAGAAAAAACAGTAAGTGATGATCTGGATGGAACCAAGAACGCTGAGGCGGTGAGGCAGCAATGCTACATGATGTACAATTCTTCAAAATAAGCTGCCCATCGCTGGCTGTTCCACTGGGTGTAACCATTAATGACAGTACGTAGAACCCAAACGGTTCTCCTTTAGAAATTGTCCCACATCGAGCATTTTTTTTGGATGTGAACATTTAAAGAACTGTTTTTGTTTTTCAGAATATACCGTGTATATAACTGAACAAGGGTCTGGAACAAACACTGAATTCCTAATCATTTACTAATCATTATTGTCTTGGTTCCTGGTACTTTCATGGTTGTTTCATGCCTGGATCGCTCTACATAACTGTAGTCTTGAATTTCCACGTGCAGACAGTTTTTGGAGAATAACCAAAGAAACATGATTTGGAAAGCAAACAGACTCATCTGGGATTCCGACCAGTGAAAGATCTTTTAATTTATGACCCCTTGTCATGGATCAGTCATGAACTGCTCAAACCACGACGACTCTTAACCTTTTAAAAGGGATGTAGCTGGAATATGGAGCTGGAGAAACATTCTACACTCTTGTCGGGTTCTACTTAGAACCTGTCACAGATCTTACACTTGACTATATTTATTATTTATTTGATTTGGATATACCATGGACGGAATGGGGATGGTAAGGTTAGCACTGTTACCTCCAAGCAAGAAGGTTGTGGGTTCAAAGCTTGCATTTAATTTTCTGATTGCATCAGATTTTTAGGAATTCTGATAATTTGAGCAAAATTCAATCAAAGCCTTTTTGTCGTTCATTTTCTAAGCTGCTTAATCCTAATTAGACTCACGGGGAGGTTGGTGCTCATCTCACCCAACTATGGGCGAAAATGGGGTACAACCTGAACAACTCACCAGGCCATTGCAGGGCCAACACACAGACACACAAACAACCAATCACACTCACTCTCACACCTAGGGGTGATTTGGAACAGCCACTCAGCCTACTGTGCATATTTCTGGACTGTTTGGATTTTTGTTCCCAGAGGAAGCCCACGCAAGCACGGGAAGAACATGCAAACTCCACACAGAAACACCCTGATCCTGGGAATCGAATCTAGGACCTTCTTGCTGTGAGGCGGACGTGCTAACCACTACGCCACCGTGCCACCCCATTTACAAAACCATTTAAAGCCAATTTCTAATGTGTTCTCCATGCGCTAATGCGCATACAGTATATCCAGTAAAAATTATTCTAATCATCTCTTCTGATGAATTTTATTTGTTGCCTACATGCTCTTAACCCAGAGCTCTGAACTGACCAATGAACTTCAATGGGAAAAAGCCCAGATGTTCTGGGCCCACTTTCTCCAAGCTCTGATTGGCCATCTTTTTGAAGAATGGAGGTCCCTGGACAGACCCCCTGAATCCTGGGGGGATTACGCTCCCGTCTTAATGGATTCAAGGCGTGGAACCTCCCCCGTCCTCGTCCTGCTCAAGCCCGTCTGAGGCATGCGCTATAAATTTCCTGAGCGAATATTCCCAAGCCGTGCCTCCAGTTTTTCCGGAGAAACCACACATGTGGTATATATCTGGGTTTAGATGAGGGGATCGGATGGGAAGGAAAGGTCTTAAAGCTACAGCTCTCGTTTTTTTGTGTTTTGGTGTCAGTTTAAATGAATGAAGTTTGAGATGTATAATAATGTGAAGGATGTGAATAAGTGTGAGACTCAGAATGGGTGGATATGAGAGGCAAATTATATGATGATGTTATCGCAAGTCGCTTGCGGTTCTGTCTTGAAACGTGCACCATCCATTTGCTCGGAGAGCTCGTGTAGGCCAACACACAAAAAGCACAGCAGTTTATGAGGAGAGGCTAAAGAAGGATGGGGGGTTGGGGTGTGTGGGGGGGGTGTGTGTGGGGGGGGGGGGGGGGGGGGGGGGGGTATGTGAACACTATTGTTTCGCTGTATGACAAAGCATGTAATGCCGTCAAGTCAGAATCTATTAAGGCCTGGCCAGCCACAGAAATCCATGGGAAAACATTTACAGTCTCCACACACCACCTGGCTTCTATTAGATGGGGGTGTGGGGTGGTGGGGGGGTGGTGGAGGGTTCTCAAGCACACCCACACTGACACACACACACACACACACACACACACACACACACACACCAGCACACTTCACACTCAGATAGGATTTGATAAATAAATGGAAAGCTTCACAACAACTTCACAACAAGTAAACACCACCCCAAAGCAACAGCATTCACCGTGTCAGGTTTTCACACAAAGGGATACAAAGAGAGAGAATAGAGGGCTGGCGTTGACTTCAGCCTTGGCAAAGCGAAGGACAAGCAATGGTTCCCCGCTGACAGTCGCTGATAGAGAGATGCTGGAGGACTTAATCACAGACGCCGGTCGTCTTTCCGAACTCGGAGCCGCACTTTTCTGTAGCGTGGAGCGCTCTTTAAAATATTACTGACGATACAAACACAAAGTCTTCAGCTCTACAAAACAGGGCTGGCATGAAGCCTTGAACTTGTAACCTTCATAAATCATTTTAGACGTCTTAAATCTGATTGGACAAAAGGTGTTGATACATTTTGTGTAAAAGCGGCACTTAATAGCATGCCAGCTTTAATACAAGTCACAGGTTTATATTAATGGACTCGCTATAATGGGTGATATTTTTAGTTTCCGCCCACAATGTGGCACATGACTTGAGAGCTGGAGGAATGGGTTCTGTCCGTCACACTTTAGTTTCCGGACATTTTCTTGCCGCGTGCTGAAGCTGGTGCTTTCAGACTTGGTATGCTAGCTCACGACTATGAGTGCTGGGATGAGTTTTTGTGTGAGTGACCTTGGCCAACTTTTCAAGGTCACAGAGGCAAAACTGTATAATGGGTTTCCGGACCCTTACTTGCCGCGTGTTGAAGCTGGGCCTTTCTCATTCACTTGAATGAGCACAGTGGATGATATACATGTTATAAGGTTAATATATAAGGGATAATGTCTTGCAGGTGGTTTTAGCCTATCTCAGCCAACACTGGGTAAAGGCAGGGGACACTCTGGACCATTGCAGGGCAACTCACAAACATCCACACTCACACTCACACCTAGGGAAAATTTGGAACAGCCAGATACCCCAATGTGCATGTCTTTGGACTGTGGGAGGAAACTGGAGTACCTAGAGGAAACCCACTCAAGCGGGGAAAACATGCAAACTCCACACAAACACGCCCAGGCCTGGGACTCAAACTGGGGAGCACCCACTGTGCCACCCTATCCCACAACGGTGTAACTGAAATACCGTGACATCATAATGTCTGATGCTGCATTAACTTCCTCTGACCAGTAAAATCTTAAATAAAAACCCTTTCAACATGGAATTCCTACTCGGAATCTCTTTACTGTCGCCTTAACCCCTCGCCTAAGAGGTAACATCAAATGAACATGGCTCTGCACAGCATCAGCATTAAGCAAAGCACTTTTAAATGAGTCATATGTATATACATGAGTTACCAGAGGCTTAGAGCATTCCAGATGTCATATACTAGAAGTGCACTCGGGTACAAAGTCAGTCATTATAATACATCAGCCCAAATCGGTGTAACAGAGCCACTGTAAAGGTTGGGTATTTGTGGTGTGTGTGTGTGTGTGTGTGTGTTTTAAATACATCATATATCTCATGTATGATCACGTAATACCAGAATTAGCAAAAATCAGCCTTAGGTAATAGAGATGCTAGTTGGAATGAGTTTTTATTAATGAAGGGGTTAAGTAGGTGCATTATGAACATGAACATGAAAAGTCCATGTCTACATTATGTTTATTTCTTTATTTGTTACTTTATATTAAACGTGACTGAAATGGGAGATTTAAGACATATATAATTTTTTTTATCCCCTAATCCCCCATCACATTTTTGATTCATAAATGTTACAGTGTCGAATAGCCATGGCACACGATGCCAGAGTGTCAAATAACAAGGCTAGAGCGTGTTTAATTTTTTCTCTGGGCTGCTTGTTAGGGTGGGGTAGTGGTGGGGTGTCACACTGGTGCATCACAGCATGCCGGGTCTTCTCATTGTTTTTAAAGAGTTTTAGTTTAAGTTCAGTTTTTCATTCAAAAAGAAAAAAAAGAATGAAAAAAACCCATCATACCAGTACATGATATCGCATGAAATGGCTACATATTCATTACCTTTCCTTTACGCAACAGCGATAACTGTATATGTTTAATAATACATTTCCCAAATGTTCACTTTTTCCTCTCGTCTTATCAGGGTCCTCCAGCAAGTTTGGGTCGAGTTCAGTCTAGTGTCACCTTCCTCCCAATTTAACTCCAGCAAAAAAAGGATACACCTTCACTTGCCAAGTCCGGCCCTCGCCCTGACCCAAGGCTGACTGCCATTCCTCTTTCTCACTTTCTATTCTGGGCCGCACAGAATGCACTGCATTAATCGTGCTGTTATAATAAAATGAAACAAGGTGAGCAGGATCAGTCGAGCTGTCATGCAGCCAGAAAGGCTGGTAAAAATCCTTGCACCTTCCTTATGCTTCTCTTTCTTCACCTCTTTGATTGCCACACAAAAATCTTCAATCAGTGCTTAACCACAAGAAAGGCTCTGTGGTGCTCGACTGCTCCGGGGCACAAGCACTTATTTATAAGCACTGAAGAAAGCCTCGAAAATGAGCCAGGTGACTCCAGCTGCAACACCAAACTGTACCCGACTGCTGAGTACAGTCAACATGGGAAATAATCACCACTGAACTGATGGACTTAGCAGGCCTGAGTTGGTATTTTACAGCATAATAGGACATTATTACATGAATACCTGAGTGTTCTTTACAAAAATCTTAGAAATCTTATTACCATGAACAAAAAAATTCAGCTAAAAAAAATCAAGAACAGAAACTATCAATTTATTCAGTTTTATTCTATTATGGTCGCGAGAAGTCTGGAGCCTATCTCAGCCAGCTCTGGGTGAAGTTAATATTGTGTTAATTAATATGTGCACATAGTTTTTAGCAGAGCTCACACCCAACACCACAGTCATGGAATATGGCTTGGATGGCTGTCCAGTGTAAATCCGGTGCACATGTATGCCCACCACAGAAAACCCAACAAGGCTGCCACATCGCTGAGTTGATGCTGACTGGCTGTTATGTATCGCTGACCTAAATGATGAGCAGCAATAATAAAAAATATATTATTTTTTTATTATTATTATTATAAATGAAACTAAAACCCCCCAAAAAAGGCTAATACACCACCACCCAGACTCACAGAATAAAAACACATGATGTAACTCAGGTAGGCAGACAGACTTGCAGGTAAATAAATGTATTTATTACATGGAGCAAACACCGAAAACAGAAGCTTGACAGAAAATGAAGTTGTTAAACTAACAACACAGAGATCGCAAGTTCGAATTCGGATTGATGCCACAGCCATCCGTGACCGGGAGTCCATGGGAGCTAATTGGTCGAGGTCTCACGGGAGTGAGGGATGGCATACGCTCACTTCCCTGTCACTCACAGCGATCACCAGCCAATCATGGGCGTCTGTGAGCTCATTCGTATGAGGGGTACCCTCTGAGTGTGTTATACGCATGCGCAGCAGTTCGAAAAGAGGTGGGCGGCAGCATCGCATGTCATGGAGGGGGCATGTGCTTGCTTAAGCCCCTCCCTGGTCGGTGGTCGTCGTGTGATAGGGAAAGCAAAAAGTTGATGGGTGGGAATTGGATACAACTAAATTAGGGGAGAAAATGGGGAAAAAAATCCCAAAAAAAAAAAAATACTAACAACACAGGTAATACAAATAAAAAAGGACATCAGGTAGGGCTGTGAAAAGCAAATCCAGGTTCGGACAGCTTATAAATATGTACTTTATTGCCAGAAGTATTCACTCACCCATCCAAATAATTGAATTC
>JAOUQZ010000049.1:25173281-25178638 GCA_028564935.1 Neosilurus hyrtlii | reverse complement strand
TCGGCTGAGATGGGCGCCAGCCTCCCCGCGACCCTAATTAGGAATAAGCGGTTCAGAAAATGAATGAATGAATGTTGGCTCTATGATGTATTGGTGAAGTGTTCAGTGTGTACCCTGCCTTCACCCAGCATTAATCGATTTGGTATATGAATTAATGGAATTATATGTTCACATATCCAGTCAAACTCAAATATTAAAGTTATTATTTGGCAAAACAAGATTAGAAAAAGCATGTAATGATGTTATGCTAACATACATGTATGCTAGTAAGCTAGCTAGGACTATACCTCCTGTAACGGATGTTTAAACTAGACGTTAAGATTAAGTGTGGCTATAGAAATTTTAAGAATTTGAGCTGAAATTAGACCATGAACCTGGCTGCTATGGTAATAAACAAGAAAGATAGGAGTAGTACTTCAGAATTGGGATGTTTCTGTAATGCTCTTAGCGGAACGTCTGCAGGGATTAGGAAAGACAAATGGTGCTGTGGGGGCGGGTGAACGTTGAGAAGGAAATGCTGATGAACGCACGGTAGAGGGAGTGTTTCTGATGATTAATCTGTGCTTTTAAGTGTTCCCCCAGGCATCATCCATTCAACAAAAAGCGCATTAGCAAAATTAGCTTGAGCGTTGATGGTTCGATATTATAGATCCCCAGATGAAACAGCACACCATGATTCAATTGATGCAGCGCAGGAGTGCAGCACTACTGAGAAATACAAACAAATCATTTGTCGTACATCATGATCTGTTCAATTTCACCATGCGCACATTTGTTTGCTCGAGCGACTGATTTAATCTTTTTTCAAGGAAGCATTCGTGTACGTGAGGAAGTCCAGAACCTCAGTTGCACCCAATGCTGGCGATCCAAAATGCTCTACGGAAATTTGAGTGGTGTTCGCTTTACTTTTGGAATAAAAAAAAATAATTAAACATAAAACTGGCACTAAAAATGCTTCTGAGAGAATATTGCTATCATGTGGCCAGGGCATGTGGGATTGCTTCCTTTGCTAATGCTAATATATCGGTACAGAATGCTCCGGCCCTTTCCCATCTCCCACAGCCCTCCTTTTGTTTTCTCGTACTGAATGGTTTTGGATGCGCCTTGTCAGGGTGGAATAACCCGATATAGAGGCAGGAGAGAAGCATGTGAGTCGTATTCGAGACTAAATCCAGTCTTAGGCTTCAGCATCTGGTGGCCTCTAGGTGACAGTTTTGGGGGCGCCGTGCCTCAGCTTTTCAGTTATGGCAGCTTTTGTGAGAAGGGAGGTCTGACAAGGTGAGTTTTATCATAACAAAGAGAGCTACCGGTTATTAATACGCACATGGAACAAGGCCGAATAGACGCCCCCCCAACCCCCCTCAAAAAACCCAAAGGGTTATAGCCATGCCGGGACATTCTAGAACTTAGGGTTCCCAGCTAAATAAGTACTTAACGTAAAAAAAAAATAAAAAAAAAAACAGTCGAATGGTAAATAACACCAGTCCAATTCCAAATGCATTCCAAATATATTTAGAAAGGAATATTAGAAAATACACTTTTCAGTAAAAAAAAATTTTATCCCACAATGGTATTATATTGCTGCATTATAGAACGTACTCCAATGTAAGTGAAGTAAATCTATGAGGGCAACTAAATTAATTTACTGACAGACATCATACATATAGGTTTTAGTAGAGCTCCTGAGCATAGCCCCACAGGCATGGAATATGACTTGGATGGTTGTCCGGTGTACATGTCAGAGCTGTTGCTCTCTGGCTCTTATGTATGACGTTTGGCAGCAATAATATTAATAATAATAATAATAATAATAATAATAATAATAATAATAATAATAATAATAAAAGATTTATTTAAAAACAAACTAAAACAGCAAAAAACAAATAGAGGCTCATACACCACCATTCACCACTTTCTGCAGGCAACACAACACAAAACATGACTGGTAACACAGAACATGAACTCGTTGATCGGATAATTAAATGAACAATATCAGTGAGTCAGTCGTTGGGAAATGCAGGAAAGATTTATTTATTTATTTATTTCCTACAAGGCTAAAGTTGTTTTAGCCCTTAAAAGAGCCACACCTCTCTTATAACACCCGACTCAGACACCTTTTAATAGAGATATCTCTCGGGAGCTCCACTCTTAGGAAGTGCCTAAATCTATATATCCTAAGAACCCTGGATATGAGACATCCTGGATGGCACACGAGGCCATAACAGAGTAGGTAATGTTTTTGGGACGAGTAAGGAAACCAAAGAACCCAGGGGAAACCCACAAAGACACATGGAGAGCACATGGAGAGCATTGCAAACT
Source organism: Neosilurus hyrtlii (assembly GCA_028564935.1). Classification (NCBI taxonomy): domain Eukaryota; kingdom Metazoa; phylum Chordata; class Actinopteri; order Siluriformes; family Plotosidae; genus Neosilurus; species Neosilurus hyrtlii. Next base: position 25,176,319 of record JAOUQZ010000049.1, on the reverse strand, counting down.
CTACAAACTTGTTATGTCAGCATCACACTCAGACGAAGTCCTTACTACATCCATGCGGCATTCTCACTTCAGTAAATCATGCAGAATGCATTCATACTACGACCAATCACATCACAAGGCCGTAGTAAAGTCCTGCTAGGTTTTAGTTATGTTATTACTATATTCTAATTGGATCCACCCTACATTTTAACATGTTAGCACTTTAACATGTCCATGTCCAGGAGACCATATTTAGATTTACAACATTTGGCAGAAGCTCTTATCTAGATCTATTATGATTTTTATTTTTATTTTTTTAAGGGCCCAGCAGAGGTGATAGTGGGGATTGAACCGCTGACCTTCAGATCAGTAACCCATCGCCTTAACCACCATACTGGTTTATACTGTATTACTATCCCACCCAATCTTAGAGGCCATAGTGGAAGCATGGCTGCTTGTGATGGAGGTTTAACCCAGTCTTAGAAATAAATGTTGAACGCTAATGCTATCCCCCACTGGTACACCAATCCATAGCTTCCTAGCCCTCTATCCACAGGTTCCTAATCTTAAAATACCCTCTTACAGTCATCTCCTGCATATTCCCACTTTATCACTCCCACGACCTCTTAGGAAGTGCTGTTAATCAGTTGCATTGGGATGGAAGTAATACAATTGACCAAAGGTACTCCAGGACCAGGGTTGGGAACTGGAATCCATATACGGATGTAATTATACAAAACATACAGAATCAATAAAGAAATCAACCCAAAACACATTTTCAGCTTTATCTTCATGAACACAATCACCCTGATAGCAGCATGATCATGATAAACTGATCATTAGTGTAAGTGCTAATTCATTAGCATAAAGAATTAGTCATTTACCACTTTATAGTTTCTTGATTTACAGGTCACACGGCACTCATTCGTTCAAGCTGTAAGCAATCCCAGCTGGCAGTGGGCAAGAGGCTGGGTACACCATGGCGAGGTCACCATTCTATCGTAGGGCCAGCACACAGAGATAGACAGCAGAGATGTGACACACACATTCACATCGATGGACCCTTTGGAACATGCACGCGTGTGAGTACATTATTTGAAAAAGAAACCAAACTGCTTTATCCTACTAGGGTGGATGGGAGGCTGGAGCCTATCTCAGCCATATTGGGGTGAAGGTGGGAACACCTTGTACAGCTCTCCAGTCTATCACAGAGCCAACTCACACACAACCATTCACACTCACACCCACACCTAGGGGCAATTTGGAACAGCCACTTAGGTTAATGTGTATGTCTTCGGACTGTAGGAGGAAACTGGATTGTGCTGAGGAAACCCATGCAAGCACAGGGAGAACATGTAAATTAAATTCCCTCGTCAAGCCCAGGACTCAAACCCAGTTCCTTGTTGCTGTGAAGTGGACATGCTAACTTCTAGGCCGCCATAAACGTGGTCCAATGATCTTAACTTCCTTTTAATTATTCAGCATGAATTACTGCAATTGCTTCAAATTGAACAAATTTTTCCATGTTGGGTTTTAGCAGAGGAGTTCTGTTTATATCCAAAAAGACACAAAAAAATGGCAAGGGTCAACAAGTTCAAGTATTTTTCCATATGTTTCTGCCCATTTCCGTTTCCTAAACATGAGCACTGAGGAATCTGCTGCAGACTCTTGGTTGCTTAAGTCATGTTTCCAACAGAACAAAGCACAGATTATTAATTTTCCTCAGACAGTAAATGCTCGCTGATCGATAACGGCTTTGTCTAGACAGAGATACGTCCAGGGTCTGTGAAGCCAGAGATCAAACGTCCAACCTTCTGGAGGGGGTTTGGCGGATGAGTGGAGCTCCTGTATTCGCGGAGAGTCTAAAAGGCGCACTGGGTCTTGTTTGTTCTCGACCTCTTCCCAGGGGTCTGGCGCTGACTCGCCTCAGAGCTAATGTCCCTTTATGGGATCAGAGAGACATCTGTTTATGGGACCATGTCCCACGGCTGGGTGCAGGAACCAGACCGCTAAAGACATGAGCTGGCAGGTTCAGTCGCTGTCCAATCAGCTACCAGTGTGAAGGAGGTAAATTCAGGGGAAGAGGATATGTTTACTCTAAAGTCAGAAATGACACAAAAATGCTTAAATCGATGGCAGCGACTACAAAGGTTCACTTTATGTCTGAAGAACAGCCAAAAACGCATTCATCCATTTAATGATCCATCTTTCCCTCTTTTCATTTTTTATTCCTTCCTTATTCATCACAAATATATATAGCCTACTAACAACCATGCTTTAAGGAAACTATACATCTTGAGACTGTTTGACAACCCGGTGATAGTGGAGCTTGAACCCCCGACCTTTGGATCAGTAAGCCAGCAGCTTAACCACCGAGCCACCACTGCCCCCCGAGTAGCTTTAATAATTAAAAATCTTCACATTTAATTCTGTTTCTAGATTTGTATTTAGCGCCTTTGTCTCTGTTTTTAAATTTTTTTTTCCTTCCTGGGTTTTAAACTTGTATGAGGTAAACATACTTAAATTAGACGTGTCGCTACATCTGACATCACATATGCACGCGGCACTATCCAGACCGCACATGTGCATTCCGTGTGCATTTTCTTGAGCAAAATGTGTAAAAAAAAAAAAGGTTTTCATAGACTAACACAGGGTTTCCCATGAGTACACGTACACCAGAGGGACGGACGGACGCTATGGGTGTTTCTTGACGTTCCAAAAGCAACTCGATGGTTAGACGCTTTTTCCTCATCAGTCACAGCAAGAAGGTCCTGGGTTCAAGTCCCAGGCTTGGGTGTCTTTTTGGGGAGTTTGCATGTTCTCTCAGTGCTTGGTGGGTTTTCCTTGAGGTTGTTTTCTGGTTTCTGTCACAGCCAAATACATGCACATCATGCTAACTGGCCCTATGTGTTAGTGTAAATGGTTGTGTGTGTTGATGGTCTGGGATGTACCTCACCTTCACACAGTGTCAGCTGAGATAGGATCCAGCCTCCCTGTGACCCTAAAATGATTAAACGGGGGGGCTCGTGGGATCAAATCGTGATGATCTTAAGGGAACT
>JAOUQZ010000049.1:25155781-25170781 GCA_028564935.1 Neosilurus hyrtlii | reverse complement strand
AAAGAAAGCTGGGGCTTACCTGCACCGCCATGCCTTCTCTTCGTTGACATCTAGAAACAAGAGACAGAACAGTTGGTCATGGTTGAGTTTCCCATCCTGATACTCCGCACATTTCCATCATTTATCTCCTTCTCCAGCTCCTAGAAATACTTTCCACCTTGCTACATTTACATTTATGACATTTTGGCTGACGTTCTTATCCAGAGTGACTTCATTCATTCACTCATTTTCTAAGCTGCTTCATCCCAATTAGGGTCGTGGGGAGGCTGGTGCCCATCTTGGCCGTCTCTGGGCAAGAGTGCGATACATCCTGAGCAGCTCCACAGACCGTTGCAGGGATGACACACATATAACCATTCACACTCACACTCACACCTCAGAGTGATTTGGAACAGCCAGTTAGCTTACTGTGCATGTTTTTCGAATACCGGTGTAAACCGGAGTACCCGGAGGAAACCCATGCAAGCATGGACAGAACATGCAAACAACACACAAATACCCCCAGCCCAGGAATCGAACCAAGGACCTTCTTGCTGTGGGGCAGACGTGCCCTCCAGAGGGACTCACATTTATTTATTTATTTGTTTGTTTTTCTTTTGAGCAACTGTGGGTTAACGGCCTTGCTCAAGGGTCTAAAAGTGGAAGAATGGAGGTTCTTGGGATCAAACCCCCGACCGTGGATCAGTAACTGTGGAAGCATGGAGGTACTGGGGATCAACCCCCGACCTTACGAACATTAACAGATGGAGCGTGGTGATACAGGGGACCTTTGGATCAGTAACCCAGAGCCTTAGCCAGTGAGCCATCACTGCTAATAAGGTAAACCGATGACTTTTTTAACCCAGAAACATTACTGATGTTTGATGTTATGGGATTAGCACACAGCAAAATGGTCCTGGGTTCAAGTCCTGGGCTTGGAGGGGCGTTTCTGTGTGATGTTTGCTGGAGTATGTGAAGTATGCTCTTCTCGTGCTTGCTTAGGTTTCCTCTGGGTACTCCGGTTTTCTCGCTCAGCCCAAAGACATACACATTAGGATCACTGACTGTTCCAAATCGCCCCAGGTGTGTGTGTGTGTGTGTGTGTGTGTGTGTGTGTGTGTGTGTGTGTGTGTGTGTGTGCGTGCTGTTCAGGGTGTATCCCGCCTTTGCTCAGAGCCGGCTAAGATAGACTCCAGTCTCCCAGCAACCCTAGTACAATGAATGGGTTCGGAAGGCTAATAAATAAATGAATGTTACAGAGGCTGTGTGCTTTGCATGAGGACAATAACATGCTGTCTAAAGTATTAATATTGCTTTTGGGCTTCTTCTACATAAAAGCAGAACTTACAAGATCGGCTCAAAGCCAACGTATTAATTTAGCAAGGGCACTAGAGCGGTGCAACCGGAAAAAAAAAGCATTCACACGATCACCCAGACACTGCAAGTTTAATTCACAGTGATGCAACAGCCATCTGAGTCCATGAGAGCAAAGTTTGGTCATGCTGTCTGAGTGCGGAGGGTGGCGAACTCTTTCTTCCTATCAAGCACAGAGATACCAGCCGGTTGTGGACCTCTGTGAGCTCATGCATTTCCTCCGAGTGTGTAATGCCGCCCCGTGATGCTGCATGAGCAGTCATTCCAAAAGATACCGCCGGTTGTATTCATATGCACTGGAGGAAGCGTGGGACATACTTCAGCTTTCCCTGGTTTGTTGCAGGCGTGTGAGAGCTGACAGCTGATGAGTGAGTGGGAACTGACTAAGAATATATTTAAGGGAAGACTTAGTACCAACAATGTGATCTTTCCTCCTGAAAGTGGAATAATGTGTGCAAAATATTACAAGTGAAGAGCAGGGATCACAGCAGGGAACTGTAATATTTTAATGGGGTTTAAAGGGGCGGTCTCAAGTGTGCTTGGAAAAAAAACAATTGCCCAAATATCATGAATGGTGTTTTGAAACAAGACAGTCATTCACTCACTCATTTGCCAACCTGCTTAATCCTACAAGCCTAACTCAGCCAACACTGGGCAAAAGCAGGGTACACCCTGAACAGCTCACCAATCCATCACAGGGCAGCATACGCACAACCATTCACACTCAGATTCACGTGTTGGGGCAATCTGGAACAGCCAATTAGAATAATGTGCATGCCATTGGACTGTGGGAGGAAGCCGAACGGAATTTCACTGTGATCCTACTGGGAGGCGTTTTGAGATCTCGACTCATCAGTTGAAATAGATGGCACACGTACAAGGTAATGATGTGGGAACAGTATTAGCGATTTGATCACTATTTTCAACAGTGATATAGAAATGTGGCAAATTTTAGTACAATTTTAATACAATACATGACCCTATACGCACTATGCTATCCTCTGGTCCTCCCTAACTGCAGACACTGAAGCACAGACAGAGTCGGCGTTGTACTTTACCGTTCTACATCAAAGCTGAGCTCCACTTTAAGGGGTCTAAAAGTCGATGGGATCAGACTCTGTACATTTTAACACATATTAATAACACTCACCCCCCATCGCTGTGAACCGGGCTATCACCTGACCACCGCCCTGCACTTTCTCCCACAGAGCTGTAGATCAGCGAGCACACCCCAGGCGTGCATGATTTAACGTGCCCTTGGTCCAGCCCAGACGGCAAGTGCTACTTGTTTAGAGACAGGGTTGTGTTTCTAATCCACAGGAGTCCTGTTTTTCACCCGCAACCTGAAATTTTTATCCTTTTACTCGGCTATCAAATCCCTGTAGGATTTGTAACCCGAGAGCAGCACACGCACATATTTACGTACAAGTCATGCACAGAGGAATGTCCTGCATTCACACCTAAAAAAACACCTTACTTTCTTTCCCCCTCATTTGTTTTTACATTTCATAAAAAAATTTTTAAAAGTTATTGACGGTTTAAAGCTCAACACTCTTTTGTTTCACATGGCGTGACAAAATGAAATGAAATTTTCTGAAGCCTGGGGCAAAAGGAGGAGTCGGTCCAGCAGGAAAATGGAGGCTGATGGGTAAGGAACAATCTAAAAAGAGCATCCGTATAGTAGTTAGCACATCAGACTCTGAGCAAGAAGGTCCCGGGGTTATCAAGGGTGTCTCTGTGTGGAGTGTACTTGTTCTCCCAGTGCTTGTGTGGGCTTCCCTTGGGGTACCCAGGTTTCCTCCCATAGTTCAAAGACATACACATCAGACTAATTGACTGTTCCAAAGTGCCCCTAGATGTGAGTGTATTGGCTCTTCAGTGGTCTGGCAAGCTGTTCAAGGTACCGCCTGGTGTCAGTGTCGGCTGAAATAGGCTTCAGGCTCTCCGTGACCGTAATGGGGTTAAGAGGTTCGGCAAATGAGTGAATGAATGAGTGGAATATCATTCGACAGACCAATACCAATTTCAAAAGTAGACAAACAGTTTGGAGCAGAAGCCTCGAGGTTGCATGAGACTTCAGGAGAAAACAAGGAGCACCCAGAGAGCGCAAACCTCCACCAATCCATAAAAATGAAGTATGCTGCTGGGCCTGCTGTAATACCACACTTCAGAGAAATGGTACATCCAATGTTAAATTTTAAATTGTAGATCAGATGCTGAATATACAGAGCAACTTTTTTTTGCCTATTATAAGAGACATCACCAGTGCATGGAGTCTTACCAAAATTTAGTGGGAACATCCCTGGGCAATCACCTAACCATCATAAAAATTTCAGATTGATCAGTCAAAACCTGTGGACAGGAAGTTGTTAACAGTCAGACAAACAAACACTCACTAATACCCTGAACAGCTTGCCAGACCATCGCAGGGCCAATACACACTCACACTTAAACCTAGGGGCAATTTGGAACAGCCAATTAGCCTGGTGTACACGTCTTTGGACGATGGGAGGAGACCGGAATACCCAGAGGAGACCCATACAAACATGGGGAGAACATGCAAACTCGAACCCAGGACTTCCTGTGAGGCAGACATGCTAACCACTACACCACCATGCTGCCTGAGAAACAAACGATTAAAGCCATGCCAGTGAAAACGTAACCTCCTTGGTGGACTAAAAAAAAAAAACTAATACTTTGAGAGAAAATATTTGTGGAGCTCATCACTGTCCCCAGAAGGTCCGTGGATGACACCAATATGTGAGAAATGCTTTTCTTACTCGACATGAAACCTAATTAACGAACTGCTTTCCTTGTCCAAAGGTATGCAAAGCCGCACTTGACTCTTCAGCTGAGCCGGATTTGGGTATGATGGTCGTAAAACCCTTATTACCTAACCATCAGTGTTTCCCATCATACACCAACATAGGTTTCTGCTTTAACTTGTGTGTTTACTTTCTCTCTGCTCTTAGTCCCTGTGGCCCGTGAAACATTTTTTATGGGTAGAATTCCCCTTCCAATTCCCTTTGTACTGTTATATTTGGCCGACTTGTCTATCCTAACCACACCAGAGATACATGAATTAATACTTGAGATTATATAACTTAAATCACAGAGAAGGGCGTTCTGAGACCCCCTCCTGCAGTTTGTCATCTTAGTCCAGGCCGTTTGCGCTGATCCTAAACCCAGAGAAAGCCAAAGTATAATATAATAATATTTGGAAGTTCTCACACTGGAGGTATGTGCATGGGATTGGTTTTAATCCCACCTCACCCACTCAGAAAGAAAGTCTGACCCACTTCCAAATCTCTTGCACACTCCCAAAGGAACTTTGGCCAATCCTGCTCACAACCACAAAAAAAAAATCCTCTCTCTTTCCCAAAGTTTGACCAATCCCGTCACCTGGTCCGTCAGAAGGATTATCCAATCCTCTGGTTTCAGTTTGACCAATTTCACCGACTTCTGCTGGAAAACTTGCTACTATTTCCTACTCACTCTGCCAGAAGATCTGATAAATCCCTTGCACTCCTACAGACGTTTTGACCCTGCTCCAACAAAAGGTTTGATCAATTCCAATTGCCCCAGTCTGCATCAATCCCATTTGGTCCTTGAGAAGGTTTGACCAATCCTCTTCAATCCTGTAGATGTTTTGACCAATGCCACCTGCTCCCTAAGGAACCCTGACTAATCCCACTTACTTCTGACTAATGATAACTGGTCCATTTACATTAATGGCATTTTTAAGACACCCACGTTAAAAGCAACTTATATTTATCATTTTTATACAACTGAGCAACTGAAGGTTAAGGGCCTTGCTCAATGGCCCCACAGTGGCCACTTGGTGGTACTTCTAAGGAACTTCTGATTAATTTCACCTGCTTCCACGGTTATTATTCATTCATGCATTTTCTAAGCTTCTTAATCCTAATTAGGGTCGCAGGGAGGCTGGCGCCCATCTCAGCCGACTCTGGGTGAAGGCGGGGTACACCCTGGACAGCTCGCCAGGCCATCGCAGTGCCAACACACATACAACCATTCACACTCGGGCGATTTGGAACAGCCAATCAGCATACTGTGCATGCTTCTGGACTATGGGAGGAAACCAGATTCCCTGGGGAAAATCGACACAAGCACGGAGAAAACATGCAAACTCCACTCATTTCCGGGATTCGAACCCAGCACCTTCTTGGTGTGAGCCGAACGTGCTCACTGTGCCGCCCTCCATGGTTCTTATATTTATGAAAAAGAATAAATGACTGCAGTCTCATTAAGCAAGCAGTACCCTCACATTTAAACAATCATGGTCATTTTTTGGTCTAGAACATCATATCTAGCTGGCCATTCTTGCCTAAAGTGTACATGAAAAGGCAGAATCGTAATAAAAATGGAGTAAAACTGAAGTGAGAGATAGAATGGAGACAGAGGGTGTTGTGTAAGAGTGAAAAAACTGGAGCTCAAGAGAACAGTGCCCACGGCATCCGTTTCAAAGTGCACCCTGAGGCCTCAACCAATTCAGATGTGGTCGAGTAAAACGATTCTTCATCTCCTCTTGCATGTAAACCGTGTTCGCACAGCTCTATATCTTGCTGCCGTTCAGCCTTTCGGATTCAGACTTCAATACATTCCATGCTTGATCCATCACCTTCAAACCTTTTGGTCCGGTTCTAAATTTAAGGGGCTACTGGAACTACTTTGATGGAAAGTTTGCCGAGGCTATTATTTGAAGCGCCATCGATCATAGCACACTTTCTATACAGCTGGGAAAGACGTAGCTTTCTAAACCGAGCACCCAGGGGACTTGAAAGGAATGCAGTCATGCACTCAGTGCAGTGCAGAGCCTGTGCTGCGTTATGACAGACACGGCCTGGGGAAGACGTGCGGATAAGAACTGCTGCGGAAACCTGAATATTTCTCTGTCACAGTCCTCTGCAGGTGAAGTGAACTGGAAAAGATTTGTGTTTGTTGTGCTCAACAGCCTGTCCCTCGACGCTGCCTGTTCGATGACCTCAGATTACACATTCAATCAGTCAGGAAGCTTACTGTGTTAAGGAAGGTTTTTAGGCTACATGCCAGCACCTTTGATAGCCATGACAGGATCGCATATCACTAAACCATGCGTGTACAGTATGCATGACATGCTTTATGTACATTACACGAGGGTATGCACAGGAAGAGACCCAGAACCTCCATGGATTTTGTCCTAAGCATGCACATGCTCTTGTAGATGAACCATCACACTTTGTCTGTCAACACACATCACTACTCGTTTATTCAGCGTGTCTTCAAGCAACACTTCCAGGAACTCCACTGTACAAGTATAGGTAACAGTCAAAAAGATGACAAAAGATGAGGATGGAATCAGTTTCTTCTGTATGACCGTATAGCAGACATGCCTCTACAGGATGGGCATCTTATGGAAAGTGTACATACCACACTTTTCACACAAATATTTTACACAAAATCTTCATTCGTACTTGTTACTACACAAAACTCTTCATTAAAAACCTCCTGCACTGGCCTTCCCTAAAAAAGTAAATCTATGCCATGTAAATGCAGCGATGTTTACTATGCACCGCGTGAAACACCCAATATTTTCATGTCTGTATGTGTCTTGTGCAAAGAAAAGGACAGGCGTACTAACACCTAGTTTAGGATGATGTACTTTCTATGTGGTGTAGTGGTTAGCACGCCCACCTCACAAGAAAGTCCGGGGTTTGTGCCCCGGGCTTGGCAAGGGCATTTCCGTGTAGAGTTCACATGTTCTCCCAGTGGTTGTGTGGGTTTCCTCCGGGTACGCCGGTTTTCTGCACATTAAGCTAAGGATGACTTCTATAACACTAATCTATTATTATAACTAAACATTATTCTTATTAATCTTCATTTTCCAAAACACTTTATTCTATATTAAGATCACAAGGGGGTCCATCCCAGATGACTCAGACACACACAAACACATAAAAAAAAACATTCACACTCACATTCTCACTTAGGGGCCACAGATAATATCCAATTAGCCTAATGTGCATGTCTTTGGACTGTGGGAGGAAACCAGAGCACCTGGAGGAAACCCACGCAAGCACAGGTGCAACATGCAAACTCCACACAGAAACATCCTTGCTGGGCATGGGGCTTGATCCCAGGACCTCTTTGCTGTAAGAAGGAAGTGCTATCCTCTACACCACTGCGCTGTCATTGTGGAATTACCTATTATTTTAAGTTTACATATCACTCAGATGGGACAGTGGTGGCCTGGTGCTGGATTACTGATCCCAAGGTCGGGGGTTCAAGCCCCACTATCAGCGGGATGTCACTGCTGTCCCCCCAGTGCAGCTAACTGGGTTATCAAAGGCCGGCCATGTCTCTCACTGTCTGTGGTGAGAGGCATGTAAAAGAACTTTTGCTGATTGTCGTCAAGAGTAGCTGCATAGCCATCAGCGTGTTTCTGCCCTACCCAGAGTTGGCTGAGATGACCTCCCCGCGACCCTAACTAGGATTAAGCGGTTGAGAGAATGAATGAATGAATGAATATCACTCAGATATAGGCAGCACAGTGGCACAGGGGTCCATCTCACAGCAAGAAGGCCTGGGCTCGATTCCCGAGCTTGGGCATTTTTATGTGGGGTTTCTTCCGGATACTCCGGTTTCCTCCCACAGTCATGCACAGTAGGCAAAGTGACTGTTCTAAATCATCCCTAGGTGTGAGCGTGAGCATTTTTGTTATGTGTGTTGGCTCTGCGATGGCCTGGCAAGCTGTCCAGGGTGTACCTCACCCTTGCCCAGAGTCGGCTGAGATGGGCGCCAGCATCCCTGTGACCCTAATTAGGATTAAACGGCTTGGAAAATGAACGAATCAATAAATATCACTTATTTTAAGTATGAAGACTGTGACAAAGCCGTGTTTGTTTAAACCATTAAAAACGATTGCAAGTCTTAGCTAGTACCGCTACATGAGCTTTATTACTATCTTATTATCATGATTACAGATGTTTTAAAGATTTAGATCGCGGTTACAGTTTGTCTTCACTGTGCCCCTAAGGGTAGACGATCAAAAGAGAGGAGCTGCTTGTGTGATTTTGTATACTGTAAACAGAGATCAGGCTGAGAAGTGAATGAGTATTCAATTACTGTGAATGAGAGGTAAATCCATAAGACCTAGCCCCAGTGCTGAATAAGAATCCTTGAAATATACATAAAATTCCCATAAAGCCGACGCAGTAAAAGAAAAAAGCAGTGACAGAAACAAACAAACAAAACAAAAAAAACTCCTGCAAAGGATGAAATACAGTAAAGAGAAAAAATAGGAGAAAGTCCAGAGGGTTGACCTCTCCACCCAGCAGTGTTTTGTCACTTTGAAGGAGCGCTCTTGGCCCCCTGGCCCGCACTGAAGCTTAACTTCTGCTGGAGCAGAACAAATCCTGGCCTCCTGTGCTGCTCTCAGCTCTGTAATCTATCTCCGTCCAGCTGAGCTGCTTTCCTCTCTGCACTTATCCCACCCTACACACCTGCAGCTGGACTGAGAACTAACATACACACTCTGTGCACTCTGATACGGACCAGCTGCTGGCCTCCAACGCTGGGATTTCTACATAATTTAGGCAAATGGTGAAGAATCAAATGTCTGACTATCAGATTTCTTAATAACAAATGTGAATTCCAAAGTGGCTGATTAATGATAATGTTTATTTGGTCTAGAAGAAGCAAATCAAGACACTTAAAACAGACTGGATAACTAAAGGCAGCATGGCGGTATAGTGGGTATCATGTCCGCCAGCAAGAAGGTCCTGGGCTCGAGTCCCAGGCTCGGAGAGGGCGTTTCTGTATGGCGTTTCCATGATCTTCCCATGCTTGCGTGGTACCCTAGTTTCCTCAAACTGTCCAAAGACATGCACATTAGGCTAACGGGTTGTTCCAAATTGCCCCATATGTAAGTGTGAATGGTTGTGTGTGTTGGTTCTGCGATGGACTGGTGATCTGTGTACACCTTCTTGACCCAGAGTCAAACTCTTGGTCTATGTGCCGTCATTTGCCTCTATTATCTGAATGAATGTTATTTTGTGACATCAATCCCTTACAGCAATAAGGTCCCGAATTCGAGTCTGGAAATTGAGTAAAGTTTGCATGTTCTCCCTGTACTTTCGTCGGTTTCCTCTGGGAACTCTGGTTTCCTCCTACAGTCCAAACACATGCACAGTAGGCCAACTGGCTGTTCCAAATTGCCCCTAGGTGACAATGTGAGTGTGAAAGGATGAGTGTGTTGTTGCCAAACCCTGCAATGGTCTGGCAAGCTGCTCAGGGTGTACCACGCACTCGCCCCGTGTCGGTTGAGATAGGCTCCAGCCTCCTGGCAACCCTAATAAGATTAAGTGGTTCGGTAAGTGAGTGAATGAGTGAGTGTATTTAAATTCCATCCTTATTAGGTGTTCAGGTTGATGGGCTTTATGTGTGTCTTCATGGCTCTTTCATTTTCCTTCTTTTTTCTTCCGCACCCAACCATTTCCATTTCCAGTTCTCATCAAACATTGCATACTTACTCCTATGGAGCACGTCCAGAAGCTTATGGTTTTCTAGAAAGCTACATCACCGGTGATTTCCGTTATTCAACAATAGGCTTGGATGCATGGGGGCTCATGCATTTAAGTTTTTGGAGAACTGTGCAGGGTTGCACCGGTTTTTCTATCCAGCAGAACCAGGAAGTAGTGCAGTATAAATAACATGGTTTGTTTGTTTTTTGTTTTTTTTTACTTCCTGTGTACAAATGTAGACGTGTGGCATTAAAAAGAAACCAATTCATGATGAAAAGGAAACACTGTTTTAAGGAAGCATAAAAGTAAACTGATTTATTAATTCATAATGAATGTTTTTGTTTTGATTTATTTATTTCCATATTTTTTCTATTTTTATTTAATATATATATTTTTTCAAAACAACAGTGCTCCCCATGTGTACATGCCTTGCCATGGTGGTGGAGTTAAGGGACTTTGTGGACCCTGGCAGGTTCAACCTAGCTGGACAGTTCTTTGGGGAGGGGTCAGACCAAACGGTTTGTTGAGTTGGTAAGCAGGGGAGGCGAGAAGAGATAGGCGTCCAAGAAATCCTTTTGGTAACGGTTCTTTGATTCTAAGTCACGGGCAGATGATTCCACCGTTAGGGACAATGGTCAGGGCCCCGCATGGCATGTGCACTGCTACTCTGTTTGTGTGTTGGCCCTCTGATGGACTGGCGAGCTGTCCAGAGTGTACTCCACCTTTGCTCTAAAGTCAACTGAGATAGGCTCCAGCTTTCCCGCGACCCTTGGAGGATTAAGCAATTTGTCGAATGAATGAATGATTGAATGAATTAAAGAAAATCTAGTTTAAAATGGCTGGTCAGTGATGTTAGATGGTGCTGGTGTTGGATGGCAGGATCTGTGTGAGAATTGGCTGTGTAAGGTAAATCCAGTCAAAGCTATGATTGGTTTAAAAAAAATGTCAAAATCACTGCTTTGCCTTCAGAGGTTCAGATTTCTCATCCGTAAGTGGCGGACTCTATTCAATCACTCCACGGCCTCAGAACGGCTCCGTGACCTGCTAAGCTTCTCTGAGAACCAGACTTCATTTTGTCAGAGGGCCCAAAGCCAAATCATTCTATTACTCCTTCCAAGCCAATTACCTTCATCAAATGCCACACACAAATACAAACGCTTGCACACACACACAAACACACACATCAGTGGGCCTCCTCAGTCCTTTCCAGAAACTTTTATCCGTGTTCCCATGCACCAAAAAAAAACAAAACAAAAAAAAACAACCCTACCTAACAGTGCCACGCTGCTCAGCTATTCCAAGATTAAACAAACACATCTGGCCTTGCTCTCCAGCCGAACGGAAAAGAACCGGATTCCCACAGATATCGTACTCATTGAGACTCAGCGTTGCTCATCTGATAGTGTTTGGGGAACAACATGAGGGAGACAGCTTTTGAAGCATTTGGACTGAAATGAAGTGACAAAAGGAGTTGGAAGTCAAGCAGCTGTAAACTCTGTAGCTTTGCTAACAGCCTAACCTTTCACCCTATCCGTGCCTGGATGACCGCCGTAAACAACATCAGGGGAAACACAACGTAACACCATCACCAGGACTAGCTTTCTCTAGAGGGCAGAAACCAAATGATCAAGACTCTGTGGTGTGTAAGATAGAAACGATGATAATAAAATTTAAAGCAAATCAGCACTGAACACATCACACATCGCCTTAGTTGACCACAGCACGCATTTACCAGAGTGAAGTACCTGTGCAGACTTCCCGCGGTCCTGCGGAAACCATGCTTGGTTTGTTAATTTATTGATTGATTGATTTGGATCCCCATGAGCTGGAGCAAGTACTGCCGCTCTGCTTCCTGGGGTCCAATACACGTTGCATGAAATCATAAAAAAAAAAACAATAACAACAACAAAAATAAAATACGGGCAGCACGATGGTGTAGTGGTTAGTACGTCCGCCTCACAGCAAGAAGGTCCTGGGTTCGAGCTTTTGACCTGGATGTTTCTGTGCGGAGTTTGCATGTACTTCCCGTGCTTGTGTGGGTTTCCTCTGGGTACACTGGTTTCCACCCACAGTCCAAAGACAAGCACATTACATTAACTGGCTGTTCCAAATTGCCCCTATGTGTGGATGTGAGTGTGAACGGTTGTGTGTGTTGGCTGAACACATCTCAACATACACACTTAGACTCTGATATGATTTTTTTTTTTCCTCATTGGGAAACATTCACTCATTCATTCTTTCATCAAAACACTCAATCCTATTAGGGTCTTGGAGAGGCTGGAGCCTATCTCAGCCGACACGGCGCAAAGGCCGCATACACCCTGAGCGGCTCACCAGACCACTGTAGGGCCAACACATACACAATTATTTACACTCATAACAAGGGACAATTTGGAACAGCCAGTTAGCGTAATGTGTATGTCTTTGGACTGTGGGAGGAAACCAGAGTACTCAGAGGAAACCCACGCAAGCATGGGTAGAACATGCAAACGCCATACACGACTCGAACCAGGGACCTTATTGCTGTGAGGCGGCCGTGCTCATCAGGAAACACTCATCTGGTTAATTGAAAATAATATCGATGTGGATGTGTTAAGGGACCCAAGTCTTAAAAAAAATATTTGAGGCATCCACTTGATTTAATATATTAACTAAATCAACAGACAGTTTTGAATTTCATGACTGATTTGCTTCAAAGTGTACCCCAGAACTCAAAATATTATTTTTACATAACCCCCCCCCCTGCCGCCGCCCCTCTTAATACAATCTGCTCCAACAGATCAGCCTTCAAAGATTCAGTGTTTATTCTAATACCGCCGTCAATATCAACACGCTCATCACCTTATACATCACCATCTAACCATGCACAACTAGCATGTCGTTTAACTACAATGCATTCTGGAACTTCGAGTCTATTGCCTGCACCCATGTTTCTGGATTTCTCATTAATGTGAAATTAACCACCACTGGGAAATAATGAGCGACAAATTAAGCCATTACATGTTTAATTAGAGAGCTACCAGTGAAAACTGCCTGTTTGAGATTCCTAAAATTTCTCTTCCCCTCTCAAACACCACTAAATGGCATCAGGAAGAACTCTGAGACAACAGCACAGCACACAAGGGTAATCTTCTAACAGGAATAATGACAATATAGCACCAAGCAACAAATTAGCACTAGAATCAACATTTCAATATAAATATACACCAATCAGCCATAACTTTAAAACCCCTGGAAGGTAAATGTTAGTAAGAGTGATTGTTCCATTATGCTGGCATCTGTAATGGGCTGGAGTGCATTAGGCAGAAAGTGAAAAGTCCATTTTCAAAGCTGATGTGCTGGAAGCAGGAGAAATGGGCAAGCGTAAGGATCTGAGTGACTTTGACCAAAGGCTAAATTAACATGGAGAGCATCTCCAAACCACAGGTCTCATGGGATGTTCCTGGTATGCAGTGGTAACAACCTAGCAAAGGTGGTTCAAGAAATAACAAAGCATGACCCAGGAACAGATTCAAGGTCAACAAGGGCTCATCGATGCGAATGGGGCATGAAGGCTAGCCTGTACGTTCTGATCCCACAGTACACAAATTGCTGAAAATGTGAATGCTGGCTATGTAGCTAGCTGCAGATCAGTCAAAGTGCACATGCTTGACCCCTGTCCATCACTGAAAGTGTCTACAGTGCATCAATACTGGACAATGAAGCAATGGGAGAGGGTGGACTGGCCTGATGAATCACAGGATGAAGAAGGCATGGCACCAGTGTGGAACCATGTGATGTTCTGAGCAAAGTTCTGCTGGGAAGCCTTGGGTCCTAAAAGTGGCTGCAGACCAACAGTTTCTTGTCAATGGTGTTCGCTAATAGCAGTAGTCTCTTTCAGCAGGATCATGCTCCCTGTATATGGCAAAAACTCTTCAGGAATGGTTTGATGAAAATTAGCCGCCATTTTGCCCGTCTGTGGGAAAACTTGCAACTTAAAGGGTGTATCGAGAGCTGCTTGGTTCCAGATACCAAAGCACACCCTCAGAGGTCTCATGGAGTCCTTGCCTTGATGGGTTAGAGCCATATTGGTGACACAAGTAGGACCTTCACAATAGTAGGCAGGTGGTTTTAATGTTATGGCTGATCGGTGTACAATATGTGGAGACATCAATAATCAGGAAGAGTAAATTTATATAGTGCATGAAATGCAATCTTCTGTGCTTTCGCAGAGTCCTGGCAAAGCCTTCAGTACTCTCGAATGTAGATTCTTGATCCATTCACATGCGTAACACAAAGCGCAAATACAGACTTGGCTTTCTGTGCCACGGCCTAAATGTTTCAGCAGCGCTTCATTCTTTCCTGCCTCTTCAAACAGATAACACACAGTCACTGTGTGTCCTCCAGCCCGAATTTACAAGCTGCGGCACGTCTGTAAATGACATTTAATATAAAAATAAAATAGTATTAGTAAGGACCAGCGGTAGCCATTAATCCGCTTACTGGCTCTCGCTTTTCAAAATATCAGCAGTGCATTTCCTTTCGCTGAGGTTGTGTTCCAGCTCTGAAAACAGACTGTCCTTTATCATCTGACTTCAGCAGTATGAGGAGATGAACGACGAAAGGTCACTGATTCAAAATTTGGCTCTAAAAAAACACAGATTGCTCTAAAATCTAAACACTGGTTGCGTTACACAACTTAGACAAATAGTTCTGTTTACACTGATTTTACTCACTACTCACATTCTATGAAAGCCATATATATATATATATATATATAAAAATCACTAGACCTGTGCTTATAACTGTTAGAATCTTATAAAGATAAGACAAGACAGGACAAGACAAGATAGAATAAGATAAGATAATCATTTATTGATCCCCAAAGGGGAAATTTAAATGTTGTTACAATGTGTTTGAGTGTTTGAGGTGGGGTTTTTTTTGGTCGTTTGTTTTTTTATAAATGTTAATAAAGATTGCACAAATATTATTTTATGAAAAGTGACACATGACTTACAGCATGATTAAAAGTTAATTATTATTTTTTCTAATGCATGAGAGGAAAGTGCTTCCATATGTTTTATATATATATATATATATATATAAATATATATATATATATATATATATATATATATATATATAT
>JAOUQZ010000049.1:25109808-25125669 GCA_028564935.1 Neosilurus hyrtlii | reverse complement strand
TTTTGGACTGTGGGAGGAAACCGGAGTACCCAGAGGAAACCCACGCAAGCACAGGGAGAACATGCAAACTCCACACAAAAATGCCCGAGCTGGGAATTGAACCCAGGACCTTCTTGCTGTGAGGCGGACGTGCTAACCACTGCGCCACTGCGCCGCCATGACTATTTCAATATATTACAAACATAAGTCAACTCTCACTCACTCACTTGCCAAACTGCTCAATCCTACTAGGGTCACAAGGAGACTGAAGGCTATCTCAGCCAACATTGTGCAAAGGCAGGTTACACCCCGAACAGTTCACCAGACCCTTACAGTGCCAATATACACATCCATGCACACTCACACTCTATGGGTAATTAGCCTAGCAGGCATGTTTTTGGACTGTGGGAGGAAACTGGCGTATCCAGAGGAAACCCGCATGGAGGGAATATGCAAACTTCATACAGAAACGCCCGTGCCCAGGGCTCAAACCCAAGACCTTCTTTAGTAATTACAACAATGTGAATCGGGCCTTATACTGTATGCGCTTGTTTCTTATCGCTTTAACTGTAAGAAACTGAACGAAATTCAACCACATCCCTTTAATCCTTTCCAATTTCTATGAATTTCTCATGAGATCAGGTGGAGGAAAAAATTGTAATGATACCCCGCAGGCCAATTTTAATGCCCCATATGTGAGAGGCCAGTCATTAGAGGCTTGGTATATCAGACTGCCCGATCACAAAGAGAGCCGGGTTCGAACCACGGGGGGCTGCAGATTACTACTCCACACAATTCACACCTCCGGCGACTGGGCTTGATAATTTATGCCAACGGCTCACGTTTTATCTCCATCATCCAGCAGCTGTGAGAAGCAGTTCTTCTTATGAATACACGTTACTGGCTTTATTAGCATTCATAGCTCACATACTGAGAGGATTATGATCATACAATGACAATAGGAACGTTCACAAGGTCGAACACATGGTCATATGTAAGAGTTGTGTTATTTCGGCAGACGGATCCAACATTATTAGTGAAAGTTTGCTGATCTTCAGCACATATTTAAGACGCAAACCTGCCATTGTTCATCTCTCACCAGCATTTCAAGCCAGCAGGATGTCTACACTGATGTCTATGCTTTCCTAGAAACTTCATTTTTGGGTGCTCTCCAGCAAAGCTTCAAATCTCCAAGGTCTTGTAGTTTATCCAGGCTGTGTAACAACACGTCTCCATGGACATATTAATGACTTCTGCCTTATTGTGAAAGCTGTGTGTCTGAGATTTCATTTCAGGGTAATTCGTTGCTGACAACCCAGATGTGGAGTTCGTTGTGAAGTTCTCTAGATTTGTTGGAAAAGTCATCAACCACAAAAGGAACCTGGTAAAAACAGCATGGTTCACTACAAGGCAGATATTTAAAACACAGTGGCCATGTTGCAGGGCGGCACGGTGGTGAAGTGGTTAGCAGAACTGCTTCACATCAAGAAGGTCCCGAGCTCAGGTGTTTCTGTGTGGAGTTTGCATGTTCTCCCCGTGCTTGCACGGGTTTCCTCAGGGTACTTGGGTTACCTCCGACAGTCTGTTAGCTGGCTGTTCCAGATTGACCCTAGGTGTCTGTATATATGTGTATGTGTGTGTCTGTGTTTGTGTATTTATCTGTGTATTGATCGCAGCATGTAATCTCCATGGCATTGTTGCTCCGGTTGGTCCGGTCGAGGCTCAGCAACATTAACGTGGCAATAAAATGAAGTCAGCTGATGAACTGAATGTACTGAATGAGCAGGTTGTCACATCAATGCACTTTTTCTTTCCTGATGGCACGGATATAAAATGGGGACTCAAATAATGAGCGAGAGGTTCAGGGAGCACGAGGAATCATTTTCACATAAGTATCAGCACCCCAAAGTCCCGACCTTAACCCTATTGAAAGTTTTGGGGATGTGCTGGAGAAGACTTTATGGAGGGGTTCAGTTTTTCCCTCATCGATTCAAGACGTTGGTGAGAAATGAACCCGACACTGGATGGAAATAAATGTTACTGAAGTTTGTTAAAACAGTGGCATGACGATTGCGTGCTGTAAGCAAGGATAAAGGTGGAACAACAACATATTCGAAAGTGTGACCTTTTCAGTGTAAATACAGATTGACCTTAAATTATTGGCACCCATCAACAGGTTTTCTTGAAGAATTGCCACTCATTAAACTCAACAACACGCTGTAGTCTCACCTGCCATGACTTGCTCAGTAAATGCATGGAAAGTACAGCAAATTCCTTGTGCTTACGGCAGTCGCAGGCGTGAGTCAAGTTATGATGACTTGTGTAATGTATCAAAACACATACACACAGATTTATGCTCATATTTTCATAGTCTGCTTCGTATTACCCCGGCAGGTTCTCACAGAAGAAACAACATGCAACGTGAACCGTACAGGATGAAGAGACTCTCAAGTCTTAAATGAATGAGATACATTTTTTTTAAAACGCCTCCAGGGTAACTGACTGATCCAGACACATTTACAGCAAAGATTAAAACTTTGCACTTTGTTGTTTTCTATAAATGTACCTCTATCTGTTTCAAAGTACTGACACAAGACTCCTTTTGGTTTTTTTAAATGATACACAGTGTGGTGTTTTTCAGACCACCTCTGGCATGCTGTTCAGTGTTTATCCGACCTTTGCCCAGTTTCGGCTAAGATAGGCTCCATCCTTCCGGCGACCCGAAATGAATTAGGAAGTTTGGCAGAGGAGTGAGTGAGTGTTTTGTCAGACCAGCCCCCGTGAATGACCCGTTACTCTCATCTCATCACTCATTTCCCGATCCACTAAATCCGACTAGGGTAGTGGAGTGGCTGGTGCTTATCTCAGCTGACACTGAGCGAAGGAAGGGTACACCCTAAACAGCTCGCCAGACCACCATAGAGCCAACACACACACACGGACACACACAACCATTCACACCAACACTTACATCTTGGAACAGCCGCTTAACTTTGTTTCACAGTGGCGTAAAGGTTAGCATGTCCACCTCACAGCAAAAATGTTCAGGGTTTGAGTCCTGGGCTCAGGTGTTTTTGTGTGTGGGGTTTTCATGTTCTCCCTGTACTTGTGCGAGTTTCCTCTGGTTACTCCGGTTTCCTTCCACAGTCTAAAGACATGCACGTTAGGCAAGGTGGGTAAGTGAATAGGTGTGTGTGTGTGTGTTGGCACTGTGAGGGTCTGGTGAGCTGTTCAGGGTGTATCCCGCCTTCACCCAGTGTTGGCTGTAACAGGCTCCAGCTTCCCTGCGACCTTAGTAGGATTAAGTGGTGAGACAAATGAATGAGAGAGTGAATGAGTACACATGATAGCAGTTTAAAACCCACCAAGTGCAGGATGTAGTTAATACAGTTAATGTAACCTGAGCTTCAACACACACACACACACACACACACACACACACACACACACACACACACACACACACACACACACACACACACACCTCATGTCCTTATAGATTCAGTTTATGATTAATGATTAGATAAGCAGCATCTGGTCTCTGGCTTGGTGTAGTTCCCTAAATGATAACATGGTTTAAATGTAGATAAAGACCTCATACAGAGAGCAGGACATGAACGGGGAGTGGTATGGGGCAGATGGTGATTCCTAATTAAATTTAAGTCACTTAGCTTTTCTTTTTGTCGTGCTGAATATTATGTACAATGCATTTACAGAAACACAGCCAGACGCATTATTTTATCATTATTTAAGCCATAATATTATATATAAATAATATATTTATTATTGGCGCCCATCTCAGCCGACTCTGGGCGAAGGCGCTCCCTGACCATAACAGGGCAACTCACACAACCATTCACACTAATACTCACATCTAGTGGCAATTTAGAGCAGCCAGTTAGTCTAGTCTGCATGTCTTTGGACTGTAGGAGGAAACCTGAGTACCTGGAGGAAATCAACGCACACATGTCAACAACATGCAAACTCCACACAGAAACGCTCCGAGCCCAGGATCAAACCCACGACCTTCTTCCTGTGCGGCGGATGTGCGCCCAACACTAATGTACCATAAATAAGAAAGAGTGGAAAGTTGCTTGTGGCCGTGATGATTTGATGATAAAGGATAAATGAGGTTGTGCTGTAAAAACAGCGGAGAAACATGAGGGTGAAACAAGGATAGCAGTAAAGAATGCTGAGATGAATCCAGACTGCAGCAGTTCCTTCCATGCTCTCCGAGGCACCAAAACTCAAACACACAGGAAGTGAACACTTCTCCTTTAACTGTAACGTCTGAGTCCTGTACTTGTGCACAGATAAATAAAGTGCGCCACCTGTTTCTGATAAAAACCTGATTACAATCTGTTTAATTACAGCCTTGATTCCGCTCCTATCAACAGTAAACAAGGCGCCACAATGGCTGCCGCCGGGTCATGTGGACATTTCTAACATCCACTTCCTGCCACACAGGACAAATTTACAAGGTGACTTTCGACTTTATTGAACAAACAAACACACACACACACACACACACACACACACACACACACGCACGCACGCACGCACACACACACACACACACACATACCTTGAGGGGGGGTGTATATATGTATTAGATAGTTAGAGAAAGAGATTTATGAGAATTATGAGATGGTGTCTTATTATTAATTACAAAATAAAAGTTCAGATAGAAATGTATATATATATATATAAGATCTTGAGTCGATTTTCCGTAGAGCAGTGCTCGATACGTCGAAGTAGAGCTAAATATATATATATATACACAAGATGGCATCTGTTGCCTTTTAGATTTAACTGTACATGGTGTTAAGGCGCTACTATGAACTGATAGACCTAAATGCAGGACAGAGACGAGATGATCAGGCTCAAGTGCAAAAAGGATCCTTTATTAGGAACAAGGATAACGTGGTACATGAACACTATGAATATCTTGGCTGGATCGCGTTGCGTATGCTGAGATACGTCTTCTCACTGTGAACAGCACGAGTACTCTCCGTGGATACGCGACGTAGATACTATGACGGACCAAGACGATCTGGCAACCGGGACAAGGTAAGCGGCTCCCTTTTATCCTCCGGTGGGGATGAGGAACAGGTGAGCCAATCAGGGCGGAGCCTGTAATCAAACACACACACACATGGGAGAGGAGAGAGCAGAACAAACAGACAGACATGACTAGAGCCTTCGGCGGGACCTCACACATGGTTATATAAATCGGCAGTGGTGAAACAAACCAGGTCATATACCAGTCAAAATACTTGCTGGGTATGACCTGCAACTCATGACACAGATACAATACTTCACAGTGAGCATTACGAAACAGAGTATTTATATAGAGCAGGTAATCAGTGCGATGAGCATCAGGTGTGCAGTGAGCATGTGACATGACTCTTGTTTCCAAAGTCATGTGACTAAAAGAGGTGTAAGGGTAGCTGGGAAGTGTAGTAAATCCAGAAAGCAGCAGAAATGGGCTATGGATGTGACAGTGAAGACACATCCTTCACTGTGTTTCTGTGACTAAGAAAAAAAAGTGTCCTCCCTGTTTTACCTGAAAAATTGTTTATTAGTTATTAATATACTGCTTTTATTAATGGTATACACATATTTCCCAGTAAAATGGTCTGTGAGGAGTTTTGCATTTTCCCCCCATGCTTCTAAAACCATGCCAATACATGAATCCGACTAAGTGTGTATCCAGCACTGGGTGAAGGCGGGGTATACCCTAAACAGCTCACCAGATCATTGCAGGGCCAACACACACACACACACACACAAACAAACAAACACAACCATTCACCCTCACAAATAGGGGCCATTTGGAACAGCCAGTTTGTCTAATGTGCATGTTTTTGGACTGTGGACGGAAACCCAAACACCTGGAGGAAACCCACACAAGAAAGGGGAGAACATGCAAATGTATACTCGGAAACACCTGAGCCTTGGACCCCATGGCCTTCTTGCTGTGAGTGCTAACCACTACGCCAACGTGTTGCCCCCAATATGTGAACTGGCTATATTACAATATCCCTGAATGTGTAAAGCTTGCGTGCATAGTGAGTGAGTATGATGCCCTGTGGTGGTTTTGCATCTATCCAGTGTGTGCACCTCATCCGCAGTGTTCCCAGACTAGGTGCTGGATCCACCATGACCATGTGAAGAGTAAAGCCATTACTGAATATTTTAAAAAATTAATGAAACATTTATGTCTAAAAAAATTACCATAGCTGAGACTTTTGCACAGAACTGTATGACAGTGGATTTTAATGTGAATATAAAATTAATGGACTGCAAAAATGGACCTGTTTGAAGTGGTGAGTCAAGCAAGTCTGGAAAAATTGCTTTGGGTAGGCCAAAACATGTTAGTGTTACAAATAAAATCAAATTTTGTGCACAAGCTAGACCAGTCAATTGAAGTCAATTTATTATTTTTTTAAGTGTTACAGGTTCTTATTTGGTCCAATATTTTAGCACAGACACTGGGAGAGCCACATTATTAAACACAGTATCAATTCTAAATATCAGCCTGGTACATTACTTCTCCACAAGGTGTTAATAAGAGCCAAATGGACATAAAATAAAAGGTATGAATTGCCCTGAGGCAGGAGCATTTTGGCCTGGATGACTTTAAACTCAGCTGTACCACAGCATGTGCTGCATTTTACAGCATCTCAAAAATTGAAGAGGGCTGATTTCATTTCCATTACTGAGTGACAAAGAGAACCTTTAAAAACTATGAGGTCTATTTTTAAATCAAACAATGTGCAGCATGCCTTTTCCTCACAAATCCAAACATGCCTCATTAAATCTCATTATTTCCCTTGAGCACATCTCCAGATAATGAGAAGAAAGAACCAAATATATTGTTCTTTTTATTATAACCCTCCCCCCCATCCTATTATTTAGGGCGACACTGTAGAAATACACATCATGTCCTCACTATGCATAATGTACAAGTGTGAGACTATACGTCTATAAATGCCCAATAAAAAATAAAATATGGGTGGGGCAGTGGTGGCCCGGAAGTTACCCGACTTACTGATCCGGGGTTCGGGGGTTCAAGCCCCACTATCACCGAGTTGTCACTGCTGACCCTGTCTTTCGTAAAGAGTAGACCACTGAGTTGCCATCAGCGTGTTACTTCCCTGCAATGGCCTGGCGAGCTGTCCAGGGTGTACTCTGCCCTCGCCCAAAGTCGGCTGTGATGAGCGCCAGCCTCCCCGCAACCCTAATTAGGATTAATCGGTTCCGAAAATCAACAATGAAGTTAAAATAAGGTTCTTTTATTTCACAGTTATTGCCTTAATAATGTAAAAGTGCATTACTACTGATATTGTTGTTATATCATGTGTTTTTACTGTGATTTGTAAAAATGATACAGTGATAAGAATGTTTGGTTGCCTGTTAATTATTAAATAAAAAGGCAAGTACAAAATATTCACAGATCTATTGGATGGCCAATCATGGTAGCAATATGAAGAGTCTGCTTTTGGTTGCATACTTCATTCCTTTCACTTGTATCTCTTTTGCCTCTTATTCTGTTTGATGGCTTTCTTTGTGTGTCATCAATGTTTGTTCTATACTCTAACAAAAGTTTTATAAAGTTCTATCTTCATGCACAGGCAGCTGCAGACTCAATGGACATCTGAACAAAGCTGCAGAGAACTGGGTCAGATTCCACATGTCTGATTGAGAAAGATGGTGCAACAGAGAGAGACAGGAAAGGCATAATGAGAAATGAAGAGGGATTTTAACCATTGCTAATAATGAGTACAGGCTGTGGTCTTAAATCAATTATTTTGTAAGACTTCTGAGTGTCTTCAGGTGGTAAGCATGTCTGCCTTACAACAAGAAGGTCCTGGGTTCGAGTCCCGTTCTTGGCAAGTTCGTTTCCCTGTAGAGTTTGCATTTGTGCTTAGGTGATTTTTCTCTGGGTACTCCAGTTTCCTCCCAAAGTTAAAAGACATGCACATAAAGGCTAATGGCTGTTTCAAATCACCCCCAGGTGTGAGTGCAAATGGTTGAGTTTGTGTTGACTCTGCGATGAACTGGTGAATTGTTCAGGGTGTACCCTGCTTTCACCCAAAGTTGACTGAGATTGTAGGATTAAGTGGTTCTGAAAATTAATAATTGAATGTCTTCAGGTGTTTTAGAGCAGACTAAACTTAAATAGCCACAATCTTATTAACACTTTATGGCTAAAAGTTTGATCTGATTCAAGAACCATGAGATTAACCTTGAATTGTTCCTGCTTTGTTGTTATAATAACCTCCACTCTTCTGGGAGGGCTTTCTACTATATTTTGGAGCATGGATGTAGGGGTTTGTGCAAGAGGTTAGGCTGTTATAGGATTATAGATAGAGGTTAGGAGGTTATATCTGACTGGGGTGCAGTCGGTGTTCCTCCTTTGGTCAAAGACTGAAATCACTCCATTTTCACAAAGACATTTTAGTGTGTAATCTAACTTTATGAGGCAGGTATGGGAAAAGGCTGCTGATTCACATTAACTAAATCCAAGGTAGCTACATAGTATCCTCTTGTCAACAAAAACACCACACATCCCACTGAATAAACGAAGCCAATGATCCATCCCTCAGATATACTGCACTGCACAACACTGCTGATCAGAAGCGATTGTCACCCTGTGTACACTCTTGTCTTCAGCCCTAATCAAGCACATTACTTTTGAGAGTGAAATATACTGAATGTGCAGTGATTACTGTTTCTAAAGCTACACTTAGGGTGTTTTTTGTTTTTTTGTTTTTTTCCAGCAGTGTGTAATGTTGATCCTCCTGGCAAATCAGTTTTAGCAGGTTTTCAGATTATTGCTAATAATTAAATCCTTGAATGTGCTTGAATACATAATGTGAGTTGCGAACATAGGAACTTTAAGTAGTGTGTTATTTTTCTGTTATTAATATGCTATAGCTATATAATTAAAAATTATGTGCCTAAGGCAAGGTGAAAGGTGAATTCAGAAACATCCTCTGAGCCTGAAGCACATCATTGTTTTAATAAATACTACATGGAAACATCAGCAAAAAAACATGGCATGGTCACTGGCCGAGATCAGGGTACATCCTAAACATATTTTTTGTTTTAGCATTATTATTTTAGATTGTTATCTTAGTTCTTAGATTTTGAGTTTGAATATTTACTATGCAGAAACATAAAGTGAATTAAAACAAGGTTTTTATGTAAAAGATATAAATTTTATGTTTTTCAATTTAAATGTGAAATGATTACGACGCTTGCTTCAAATGACCATGCCAAACTGTGAGTGTCTGCAATTTTGATTCAAGCATTATTCACTCAGAATAATGCTTTTTAATCCTTAGATAGCAGACCAATCAGATCATGCCATTCTCATGTAAAATATACTAAGCTGCTATGATCTGCTAAAGAATTAATTGGATTATTCTGGTAAACACAATTGAATCTAAGTTTTTGACTCATTAAAGTAGCTTCCTTTTGCATATATTATTGCTGAACATAGGATTCTTTGATTGAAATCAAATATTGTTCTGGACATTCTTCCCAACACATTTGCAGAAATTCCCACAAATGTGTTGTACTTGGTTGTTTTGCCTTCATCCTTCTGTCCACTTCAACCTAAACCAGCTTAACGGGGTTTAATTCTAGACACTGTGCTGGACCTTCCATGTTTAGAAACCTATCATCTTTTTCTTTCCTTCTTCTCAGTATTTTTGACATACCACTTACCTTTTTCCTTGCAGTTCACTGACAGTTTCTGGAAGTGTTCCTGAACCCATGCAGTGATCTTCGTAACTGAATTATGCTTGTTTTTAAACTAGTGTTGCCTGCATCCAAAATTGATTTTCAGCATTGTCTCTTACTCACAGAGATTTATCCAGAAACTCAATCTCCTGATGTTACTGGAGATTATGAGGCACTGAAAGTCTTCTATGTTACATGTTGAGGAACATTATTAAGAAATTATTCCACAATTTGTAGATACATTTTTTCATAGACTGGTGAACCTTTTCCCATATGATCAACTCTTTACAATCATGTTTCTGGTCTGTTGCTAATTAACCAAATTAGTTGCAAAATCAATCAAAAATTGTTTTAAATTATCGTTTTGTTGTGAATAAAATACAGGTGTATGAGATTTGCAAATCCTTGCATTCTCTCTGTAATTAGATTTTACACAGCATCTTACCTTCTTTAGATTTGGGGTTGTATAATGCTTATTTTATGTGTGAATACATCTATATAACTTTCAGATCTGCTCTACTCAAACCTCTCTATTCTGTCATAGCACTGATACATTCATACGAAAGAATTTAAGCTTACGGCATTTCAAAACCTTACATATGATCAGTTGCATCACATTGTTATGATAGTCTTAACTATCATGAAGAGGGAAATGAGTAACTTAATAAAAAGAGCAATCCCACAGGCTAATTTATGTTTCTTACAAACAACTACATTTAACCTAAAAAAATTTAAAGGTATATGTGCATCATGATAATCCATATATTAATACAGAGTCTGAATGAAAAGATAACCCCTTAAGCTATCCTGAATCCAGGTCATACTTGACTAGATACTTGCATGATGATGTAGCTTATCACTTTTATATTTGTTTTATTCATTTTCCTATATTTTAATTTTTCAAATTCACAGCTCCAACAATATATCTGTTTGTCCCAGCATTTTTTTACAGCACTTGGCTTTTCTCGTTTTGCCAAGAGCACCTGATGAGCTGTATCATGCTGGTAAGTGTGCTTTGCTGGCCTTAGTGATGGTGCTTTCATGTTATATAAGCTGTAACAGGGCTAGCGCATTCGCATACAACTGTGAAATTTTAGTGAATGCCACACCTTCTGGTCTCATTGTTCTGTGCACCAAAATAACATGCCAAAATAATATATTTTTTAAATTTACTTTGTACACTTAATTGGCCCTAACAATGTCATGCTTCCATATTTGCCCTGTAAGTATTCTTCTCAGTAAACATGTCCCTATGTAATGTTGGTCGCCACTGTTTCCAATTCCTGGTATACATTAACAGTTGCTGTAAATGTTGAGTGATAATAAATAGATCTAGCCACGTCCGATGTTATTGTTACTTAACCATTTTGTTCATCTTTAATCATGTTGTAGTTTATGAGATGCTCTCTGAAAGAGCTTACCCCTCATACCAATAACCTATCACATCTAAACGCAAGATATAATATGACCATATGGATTAACATTTTACAATTGTTTTAACCCTGTGAATTTTCCACAGGTATTGCTAGTAATATATTATGGCCATATTATCTTGTTCAGGGTTACAGTTAATCTGGAGCCTACCCCGGCAATGCTAAGTGTGAGGCACAAATACACCGTGGATGGGACTCTAGCCAATCCCTTGACACGATGCACCCACACTTTCACAGTAAGTTTTTAAGAGGTGTTAAGAAACTGGGGAACGTGGAGAAAAATAACACAGACATGAAGAGAACATGCGCATAAATACCACACAGACAGTACCAGAGATCAGCATACAACCAGCAACCCTGGAGCTGTGAGGAAGCAATGCTACCCACTGTGTCATCCTATAAATATATTCATGAGCCA
Organism: Neosilurus hyrtlii; assembly: GCA_028564935.1. Taxonomy (NCBI): domain Eukaryota; kingdom Metazoa; phylum Chordata; class Actinopteri; order Siluriformes; family Plotosidae; genus Neosilurus; species Neosilurus hyrtlii. The sequence continues at coordinate 25,114,086 of JAOUQZ010000049.1, read as the reverse complement.
ATGTTGTAATCTTATTGCTGTGACGCAAGCATCCAGGTAAAAGCTGAGAAATTTACATGTCCTCATCTTCATTCAAGACTGTTTGAATGTCAGACTCCCATCATGGGGCAAGCATGTTATTACAAGTATATTAATGAGAAAAAGCATCTGATGCTTTTTGACAAACTTAAAAATATGACATTAAAAAATGACATTAAAAAGTAAATAATGATCACCAGCAAAGTCTTTTGTACATACAACACTGGCAGGAAATCTGAAATTTTAGACGAACTACTAACTATGGGGTTGTCACATAAGAACAGAAAAGCAGCCACTGCTTTCAAGTCTGCTTTGAATGAATTATAAAATGTCTGGGGGAAAGTCCAACATCATATTTTAGTCTATTTAGGCTTTATTTGCATGCTGAGATTCTTATGTTTATTAGATTTTTTTTTACTGCTAATTAAATGCAATTTTAGGGACAGTTATCTCCTATATACTATCAAATATGGTCAGATCCCATTGTGTGTTTGTGTGTGTTGTATGCAGAAAGCCTTTTTAGGGTATCCTTTTCATTAATCACAAATTTCTCCTGTCTTTCATCCTTGATGTCTTTATTTGCCATTCTTCCTTTCCATGTGGCTCAAGAACACTACATGACACAAAAGATTAGCTTAAATACAAAAAAATAAACTCTAAATTTGAGAAGGGAAATGACCTAATAGTAATGATATCATATGTCCATACAACAAGATCATTTTATTTGACAGAAAATGACAGTAAGTTGGTCCTAGTCTAAAAACAGGTAAAATTATTGTTATTGTTATTATTATTGTTGACTTGTAATCTTCTAACAGAAAATGCTAGATCATCAGCTAAAAGCCGGCTATAGAGGCATGGACACCAGAAACAAGGTAGTGGGGGGGTCTTGGAGTGTTGGACCAAAAAAAATGAAACAAATAAATAAAGGAAAATAAAAACCACCTAGCCACCTAGCATGTGTGGCATATACACATGAAAAATGCCAAAAATTGTGGTTTGAGGGTGAGTTGTGGATTTGAATTTTGAAAATGAGCAGTGCAAAGGTTGGTTCACCCACAAATAGTACACCGAGTTGACCATTTTCAAATGAGGCTCCATCAAATCCTGAAAAGGCCATCCCCCTTGCATTTTCTAAACTGCCGATACCTCACCAATAGAACTCTCTCCAATATTCCTGCAGGCTGACCCTGTCTCTGACTCAGCTGGTTTACTCAGCATTTTTTCAGAATGATAATTGCAAAAAAAAAAAAAGATAGAAAAGAAAACAACAACAACAACAACCCTAAGTCATGAAATAAAATTAAGCACAAAATAAAGCATCAATAACTGGTATTTTATGTTAATATAGGTGGAAAAGTGTTTATAATCACTTTCTTTTTTGGCCACCAAAAGCACAACTTAACCTACTATGACTTGCTTTTCTCTTTGTTGTAATAAACGTTCTTATGTTCATCATGTCTGAGGAGCAAACCAAGAAATCATCAGTAAAAGATGAATAAGTCAGCAACTTAGTCTGAAACTAGCCTTCTACATTTTTTACTAACAGTGACATTATTTTCTTGATTTTAACATAAATCTAATGTTATTTGGTGTTTATATGGAGGCTCTCTAACAAAAACAAGGTGTATAGCAACAGGTGAACATTCTGAGGTAGCAGTGTGTATAATCCAGCAACTTCAGATACCTTAAAACTAGTGATTTTAAAAACTAAGTGGAACTTGTTACACAGTGACTCGAAGTCCATGTAATGCTACATTCCCACTAAATGCTGAGTAAACTGAGTAAATTTTTTCCATGACTGTAGACACTCATTGGGGTCCAGTTTTAGCTCAAATCATGATCACTCTTGTATGCAATCGTGAAAGACATCGCAACCACATTCGTATCCTATCGCAACACATCGTGGATTCAATAGGGACAATCCTATCGGAATGTATCTGATTGTATCTGAACGGGAGACCAGATCGTGACAGATTGACCAATCGTGACCATATCACATCCAAGCACACCAGATCATACTTGAATGTATTGACTCTCATCACCTCTATCCAACAGTGACATTTCAGAAAAAAATCCACAATCAACTATGAATGGCCAATCGTGACATTCATAAGAGATCACACGACAGTGGGAACCAGGCATAAACAGGAGTAAGTATGAATTTAATACACACAAATCAAGATGGATATTTTTATAGTTCTCATTTAAGTGCTTGGTGAAGATGTCTGTGTGAAGTGGTGGGTCTTCGGCCTTTGTTTGGGAACTGACTTCTTCAGACAGTCAGTGGAAGTTCATTCTACTAACTGCTTACCATATAGACAAGAGTCTTCAGAGATAGAGGGCTAGTTTGGTGGGTCAATTTGACCTGGGAAGACCAGAATCAAGTTACTGTTTTCAAATGTGAAATGACAAGGGGCTTTACAAGCATCTGAGTGACCAAGCGCAGATCATTAGACTTACTCTAAGGTTGTGTTTATTAGCAGAGGGTGTGATCTGGAGAGTCCTGTAGAGAACTTGCAAGATTTTGACATGGAAGTGCAGTGGAAAAGAGTAAAAGTATTTATACCCCATGAACTTTTTCACATTTTGTGACATTACAACCACAAATGTAAATGTCTTTTATTGGGATTTTATCTGATAGACAAAGCGGTGCATAATTGGGAAGTGGAAGGAAAATGATTCATAGTTTTCAAAGTTGTTTACAAATAAAAATTCAATGTAATTCATTGTATTCAGCCAGCCCCCCCCAACATCCCCTCCATTTCTCCATCAACAATATCCAGCTCTCCTCTGAAGAAAATAATCCCCACAGTATGATGTTGCCACCACCATGTTTCACAGTGGGGAGGATGTTAGTTTTTCACCACATGAAAACCAAAAAGTTTAATTTTGGTCTAATCTGACCAGAGCACTTTCTTCCACAGGACTTCTTGTGGGTTTCTTTTAGTAATGGCTTTTTTCTTGCCACATTTCCATAAAGGCCAGATTTGTGGTTTGCATGACTTTTATCTATCCTATGGACAGATTCTCCCCTCTCTTCCCTGCAGCAGAGTTACCATGAGCCTTTTGGCTGTTTCTCTGATCAATGCTCTTCTTGCCTGTCCTGTCAGTTTAGATGGACGGTCATGTCTTTGTAGGTTTGTAGTTGTGCTATACTCTTTCCATGTCTAGATGATGGCTTGAACAGTACTCTAAGAGATGTTTGAAACATGAGGTATTTTTTCACAACCTAACCCTGCTTTAAAATTATCCATTACCTGTGTGGTGTGTTTCTTGGGCTTCCTGATGCGGTTTCTTTACTAATATTTTCTAAAATAAAAATAATTAAAAACTCTGAGGCCTTCACAGAACAGCTGTATTTATACTGAGATTAAATTACACACAGGCGGAGTCAATATACTAATAATGTGACTTTTTAAAGCTCAGATTTGCTGGAATATGGTTTTAACTGATAATTTGCAAACTATTAAGTGATGCTACCAAACATATTGAAAATAGAGATTTAAGTGTCATCAGAATAGCTGTGCTAAGAAAATATAAATAAACCATGTATGGTTATTAACTTTCTGACAGAGCATACTGGGGAAACAATTACAAATTTTGCATGACATACAAAAGACATGGACCAAAGCTCCTGAGGATGGCCTGGAGAGCTTTGCAATTGTTGTACATGAAGGTGCCTGCTTAGAGGTCAAGGAGATGAGGAACAATGATAATTTCAATGATCTAAGGGCATAAAGTCTCTCAGTAACATTAACAAGGGTGTTTTCTCTGGAGTGTGCTACTCTGATGCTAGGCTAGGGAGGATCTCAGATACTTATTCTAGATAGGAAAAAGAAAGAGCTGATTATACAAGCACATTCATGAATCTTAAAAAGGAGAAGTCATACAAGCTTGTTAATGGGTGAAGTATGTACTGTGGGCTAATGAAGAATAGCTTGATTTTTTTTTTAATTTAATCTCTTTATTTCTTTTTAGACATCACATTACCATTTGTTTCTGATTATGCTAATTATGATAAATGTTTTGTTCTAATTAGAGAATGATGGTGTTTCTGTGCTAATTTTTTAGCCCAGAATTTGAAAAATGTTTGAAAAACAATAATTTACAGTACATGCTCAACAATAGGGTAGAATATTTCAAACATGCACTTTCACTTATATAAAAAAAGTCACCAACCATTCACACTCACACTCACACCTAGGGGTGATTTGGAACAGCCAATAAGCCTACTGTGCATGTTTTTGGACTGTGGGA
>JAOUQZ010000049.1:25087353-25108703 GCA_028564935.1 Neosilurus hyrtlii | reverse complement strand
AAATATATATATATATATATATATATATATATATATATATATATCTATATATTGTGTGTGTGTATGTAAACAAGAAGCAGCATGGTGGTTAACATTGTTCCCTCACATCAACGAGGTTCTGGATCCGAAAAGGTACATTTCCACCAACAGACCAAAGAAATGCACATTCAGTGACCGTGTTACTGTCCATAGGTGTGAATGTGAAAGTGAATAGTTTGTTTGTGTATGTGTTAGTCATGCAATAGACAGGTGACCTGTTTATGTATAACGCCTCTCTAACACACAAAAGTCAGCAGGGATTGGCTCCAATTTCCCCTGTGACCCTGACCGATAAGTGGAATAAATAGAAGGATGGATACAGACAGAAAGTGACTTAAATGAAAATGTTCATTCATTCATTCTTCATGCTGGTGCCCATCTCAGCCAACTCTGGGCAAAAGCAGAGAACACTCTGAACAGCTCACCAGGCCATCACAAGACATATATATATATATATATATATATATATATATATATATATATATATATATATAAAATAAGTATATTTATTGTATAGTAATACCCTTCTGTTAATTGAGTGTAAGTTTTATCCATACTGTGAATGCAGAAATAATAACCCCAAATCATATTTTCTTCTGTTCTGCAGCATATTTTCTTTTCCATCTTCTGTAAAATGCACATTGCAGTTCATATCCTGTAGATATATAACTTGCCAGCAGGGGGCAGCACTAGCCAAAGGAAAATACTTTCAGGCCTGTAATTCTTCTGTCCATCCATTCTTCTTCATACAGATTACATCTCTCAAATACTATTTTTATATATTTCTAATGAATACAGCAGCAGCTAATAAAATAACCACTAGATACACATTTAATAAAAAATAAAAAAATCCAAAACCCTGTTATGTTTCATATTTTATAATTTGTTTCTAGCGTAGTACTAAACCGATAGATAAATAGATAGACGGATAGACGTATAGACAGACAGATAGACAGATTTGAATCGCAAATAAGGGCTGGTTTGCTCACATGTTGAACCGCTTACTCCTGCTAAGGTTGCGAGGAGGCTGAAGCCTATCTCAGCCGACTCTGAGCGAAGGCAGGGTACACCCTGAACAGCTTGCCAATCCATCGCAGGACCAACACACACACAACCATTCACATTCACACCTAAGGGCAATTTGGAACAGCCAGTTTACCTGATATGGAAAAACACACACACACACACACACACACACACACACACACACACACACACACACACACACACACTATACGGACTAAAGTTTATGGAAACTTGATCATCAGCCCCATAAGTAGCTTCTTCCCAAGGTTGGTGCCACAAAGCTGAAATCACACACCTGTGCAGAACATCTTCATCTGCTGTTGGGTTACAATTTCCCTTCTCTAAAACCAAGAGACTCAAACCTGTTGTCACATGACCGTCCTCACTGCGCACACAGGGAGCTCCCTGATGACTTGCCTTGCCAAGGTTGGAGTGGGGGAACGTGAGTCGCTTGCACAGAGCACTGACCTCAACCACACTGAACATGTTTGGGATGAACTATAGAATGCCAACTGGCCCCGGTGTCCCCGCCTGACATCAGGGTCCGATTTTAATAACGCTGCTGTGGATGAGTGGTCACAAATCCCCACAGCCGCACTCCAAAATCCAGTGGACAGCCTTCCCAGAAGAGAGAAATTCATTCTAACAGCAGAGAGGAATGAAACCTGGAGTCCAACCATCAAAAAACAAATATCGTCGGTCGTCTGATGAGACCTGGTATCTTCTTTTTTTTATAGAAAAAACTGAATGAAAAAACTGAATGAAGGAGCAATTAATGATCATACAGTGTCATATATATATATAAATATATGTGTGTGTGTGTGTGTGTGTGTGTGTGTGTGTGTGTGTGTGTGTGTGTGTATGTAAAATATATGAGTGAATTTACCCCAAACAGCTACATGGAGCCACCAGCTTTGTCAAGTCGGTGGTGGCTCAGTGGTTAAGGCTCTGGAGTACTAATCCGAAGGTTGGTAGTTCAGGCCCCAGTCCCACCGATCTGCCACTGTTGGGTCCCTGAGAAAGGCCCTTAACCTCAGTTGTATTAAAAAAAAGGATAAATGTAAGTACCTCTGGATAAGATGGTGTGTCTGCCAAATGCCATAAATGTAAGTAGAGGCAGTGGGTTATATTCATGCATAATCTCATTTTGACCAAAAATAGAAATAGGACGTTTCATCAGCCTCATTCAAAGTCTTATTGACCAGGGTTCCCCTTCACACTAGAGCAAATCCTTTACACTACAAACATCATGACGTTTCAGTGCGTTTTCACTTGGGCTGAATCCCTAGTCTGATCAATATACTATTGGAAATGAAGTCTACTACTTAATTTGCCTAAATATTTATACATTATATATTTATGCATTATATATTGTTATTTATACATTATACATTATATATTGACTAAGTAGCTGCGTTTTATCTTTTAACCGGACACACGTTTGCTGTATAGACACTGATTCGACCTGAGGTCTCAGGACTCACTCAGCAGCCCGACGTGTTCGATTACAGAAGGTGTGTTTTTCAGACCTTAGTGAAGTTCTGGTATTCAACCAATTAAAAACGTTTATACCACGGTACTATGAGGTTCTTAAATCAGTCAAAAGTCAAGCTGTAATTTTAGGATTTTGCAGTTTCAGGATCAAGCTGTATTTTTTATCTAATTAACTTTAAGAATCAGAAACATCGCTGGTAAAAGAATAACTGTGTACAGCTCCTCAAACCAAAGTATAAAATCACAGGATTTACAAGGATCTTCCACAAAACCCCATTAAATAAGAAGAAAATGAGGGTTTAGTATCACGTTTCAGTTCTTCCTTATCTCTTCTTCTTCTTCTTCCTTATCTTTTTCTTCTTCTTCTTCTTCTTCCTTATTTTCTTCTTCCTTATCGTCCTCTTCTTCTATTTCTTCTTCCTTATCTTCCTTCTCTTTTTCTTTTTCTCCTCCCTTATCTCTTCTTCTTCTTCTTCTTCCTTATCTCTTCTTCCTGATCTTCCTCTTCCTCTTCTACTTCTTCTTCCTTATTTTACTCTTCTCCTTCTTTTTCTTCTTTCTTATCTTCCTCTTCTTCTTCTTCCTGATCTTCCTTATTTTCCTCTTCTTCTTCCTCTTCTTCTTTTTCTTCTTCTTTTTCTTCCTCTTTTTCTTCTACTTCCTCCTTATGTTCTTCTTCCTTATCTTCTTCTTCCTTATCTTCTTCTTCTCCTTCTTCTTCTTCCTTATCTTCTTCTTCTTTGTCTTCTTCTTCTTGTTCTTCTTCTTCTTTTTCTTCTTCTTCTGGCTGTGCCTGATTGGAATCGTCATAACGGATCATCCTAAAAAAACACTCCAGTTCAGAGGTAACTGTCTCATTTCGAAGTCCAGATATGGTTTCCTATTAGAGTTCCACAGTAAAGACTCGTTTTAAAGTTATAAGTGCTCTATTTCCAAAGGGTTGTGACCTTGGTCTCACCTTCATCTTTGACCCAGACATTCCAAAATCAAATCATCTCTGGCACTCAGGTAGGGCAGTGTCCCCGCCAAGTTTGATGAAAATTCATGCATGGCAATGGTCGGGACTTTGTTCCCAGGCAAACTAAAAACAGACTGACAAGCAAGAGTACAAAATATAATTGCTGTACAAGAGGAATAAAACACTTCCCTACATGGAGCGCTAACAACCTAAGTAATCTGAACAGATGGACGCTGACACCTGCTTCGCATCTCTCTCTCTCTCTCTCTCTCTCTCTCAAACACACACACACACACACACACACACACACACACACACAAACACACAAACACACAAGGCTAATTAGCTGCAAGTAAAACTGCCAGTTAGTCTCATAAAATGTGGATGACGTGGATTTTTTTTATATATTTATTTTTCTGAAAGCTTCCTTGGAGATACTCCATAAACCCATAAATGTTGATGGCGGTCTGAAAGCATTGCTTTAACAAACCAGTCACAGCTTCGGTCTCAACTTTGTTGTGCATGACGTTGCAGTCTGGCAGGATCCAGTCACTGGTTTATGAAAGCAAGCCATAACAGCTTTAATGTGGACGGTCATCTTATTCATCTCAGTAATAGGACTGGCAAATCAAATAAATAAAGAAAATAATAATGTATTTTTTATTGTGAGAGAAATTTTGTTCATCAACAACAGCAACAACAATTGATATAATAATAAATAAACAAACTAAAACATAAAAAGTTCAATTTATTAAAAAATTTCAAAACAGCATAACACTTTTTATATTTGAGAAGCAGATATAGATATTATTTTTGGTTTTAGTGTCACATGTGACTTTGTGACTGTATTCTTCTTCTTCTTCCTTATCTTCTTCTTTTTCTTCTTGAATTTACATGGATGTAAATACCCTGAAGCTGTACGAATGCTTAGGGTGATACAGTATTTGCAAGCAAAATTCTGTGAGAAAAATCTTTAATTATTATTTAAAACTTTTAATGTTTTTATTCTTTGTACTTATTTTTGTAAACTTATTCTTCTTATTGTTTTTTCCCTACTTCCTGTACTTTATCATTACTATTACTATTAATAATTAAGTAATTAATAGTAATTTGCCGCAAATTACTGCCGCATTTACCATCGCATATACATGAATCATGTCATAGCACAATGTCGCCCCCTGTGTGTGGATTTAATACTTGATTTTTTAAAGCTTGTAACAAAAATAGCGCATTTTCATGTGCAAAAATGTAAACACTGTACCCTATATACTACTATTAATATTATTATTATTATTAGGGACAGTGGTGGGCCGGTGGTAGGGTGCTGGTCACTGATCCGAAGTTTGGGGGTTCAAGCTCCACTATCAGCGGGTTGTCACTGCTGTCCCCCCAGTGCAGCTAACTGGGTTATTAAAGGTCTGGTGAGCTGTCCAGGGTGTACTCTGCCCTTGCCTAGAGTAGGCTGAGAAGGGCACCAGCCACGCCCACAACCCTAATAAGGATTAATTATTAATTATTATTTTGCATATTTTATTGCAAATATGTCACAAAACCCAAATAATTTTTCTACAGAATATTTCTTTTATTCAGTATTCCTGCCTTTAACAAGACCTTAAGGTTCCTCGAGGGGGAAAAAATAGAAAGGTAAATTCTTATCAGTCACATATTTAATTATCTTTATTTCTCTCAGTGTCACTTAAAGAATTAAGTTTTATTTGTAAAAGTAAAACCACAACAAAATGATAATGACGGATTAAATCCAATCCGAGTTATTTTAATTAAGCTTGCAACCTGAATAACTTTAGTGAATAAACATATAATTTAATATAATTAACATTTAACTCCTCATTAGCATTTTAATTTTAAATAATAAACACACATTGAAATGACCATAAGTCATATTTCTTAGAAAGAAAGAAAAATCGGTGCTGTTACAGGGCGGCATGGTGGCGTCATTTTGTGGGTTTCCTCCGGGTACTCCAGTTTCATCCCACAGTCCATTAGGCTAATCGGGTGTTCCAAATTATCCCTAGTTGTGAGTGTGATTGGTTAAGTGTGTTGCCCTGCAACGGGTTGGCGTAACGTTCAGGGTGTACCCTGCCTTCGTCCATTGCTGGCTGAGATTGAAACCAGCCTCCCTGCGACCCTAGTAGGGTAAAGCGGTTCAGCAAATAAGTGACTGAATGGTGTTGTTACAGAAAATTAATGAACCACCCTTTGACCAATCAAATTTTAGAATTCTACAGGAATTCTTTTTTTTTTTTTAAATGTCTGACTTAATGGTTATTACATCCACCCTACAGAAAGAAAGTACTGGGTTCATGCCCTGGGCTCAACAAGGGTGTTTCTGTGTGGAGTTTGCATGTTCTTCCTGTGCTTTATTTGGGCTTCCTCTGGGTACTCTGGTTTCCTCCCAAAGTCCAAAGACATTCATATTATGCCAGTTAGCTGTTCTGAATTGCTCCTCAGTGTGAGGGTGAATGGTTTTGTGTGTGTGTGTGTGTGTGTGTGTGTGTGTGTGTGTGTGAGAGTGTGTTGGCCCTGCAATGGTTTGGTGTGCGGGCCGGGGTGTACCCCGACTTCGCCCAGAGTCGGCTGAGATAGACTCCAGCCTCCATGCGGCCCTAATAGGAGTAAGCAGTTTGGCAAATGAGTGAGTGATCTTGGATTGGATGCAAAATATTATGATTTCATTTTTATTATAAAAAATAATAAGGTTGTAAATATTCTTGAAATGATCACAGAATGCCGACAAGAATGAAATATAAACCTATTTATTTACTTCCACTTATTCAATTATACAGGATTTATTATATATACAGTGAGAACACACAATTGAATAAATTAATAAAAAATAAAACAAGGTCCAAGTTTACAAAAGCGGTTGGGGGTTGGGTTGAGGGTGGGAAACCAAGCCCTGCGGCACGGCACAGTAATTAAAAACACACAGTACACTAGCAATAAAACGTAAAGTGTTCATTAACACCAGCAGCCAACGGAATTATTTCAAAGTTTTGAGGAAGGGATAATATTTGTGCAACCTACCCAGCAGCAGTATGACAGTTCGTCTTACGTAAACAGTTCAACATAAAACACAATACACCACCATCACACAAGAGAACACACACACACACACACACACACACACACACACTCCTGAGGCGGGAGCATTCACTATTTAAATGCTAGTTATGTGCTCACATTGTTTGGTTCAGTACGACGATGTGCAGTGGCGTCCGTTGTCAGGCAGGAATTGCTTAAGACAGCTAACAGTATATATTTGCCATGAAAAAACATCAGTGCCATCAGTGATATTAGTAAACTTTAAAACCTTTCAAATTGCCTTAGTTGGTGGAAAAATTAGGGACATGCACAGAAATTAAAACTTTTTTATACATATATTTATTTTATAAATAAATAAATAAATAAATCGCCAATAGGAAAATTCTAGCATTGATCTCTAAAGCATCGCAGCACCAAGATCATTAATAAATCGCTCTCTCTCTCTTGTCGGATAAGATGATCTTCACTTGATCCCATCAACCAAAGATCAACCGGTTTAATATCAACACATGTTTACAACCGCTGACGTCAAAATGATTTCATTCCTAAAAAAATAAACATTAAAACAATTTTAAAAAGACAATAAACATAAAAAAAATTTCAATATCATAATAATTTAAGCCTCAAACCCTCCACACATGGACCTTCTCAGCCACCACACACCAGTTGGCGTGATCTAAGTAGGTCTGAAGGATATGAAGTTCCTCAACATGTTCCTCGATGAGCTGCGTCAGTTCACCCTCTCTGAAGACGTGGTAATATCGCAGACACGACTCGTTCAGCTGGTCTTTATTCCAGTCCTCTGGCTGCTCAAGGGACACTGTGCTTTCCTGTCCGATATCTCCTCCGTCGTCCTCTCCGAGACGTTCGCTATCGGAGCGCTCCCTCTGTCGTGACACCAGATCTGGCAACGGGACTGATGAACAGTCTTGAACCAGTGCGACTGAAACCGTCCCGTTCCCGTTACTGCATTCGGCTTTCTGCTCCGAGACGAACACGTCCTCCTCTAGGCTGTTCCTGGAGGACGGGTTGGTGAAAAAGCTGGACACTTGTCTGATCAGGGCTTGTCCTCTTGTGCTTCTGGCTGGGGATCTCGCATCAGGTTCATCAGTGGGGCTGCAGAAAGCACCGAGTTCTCTGGAGGAAGAGCGAGACAAGGTCAGGGTGCTTAAATCCAGCACAGAGTCCAGAGATCTGGAGAAAAACCAGAGCTTCTGCTTCCTGTGTTGTGCAGGGCTTCCTGGATCTTCTTCATCCGCCATTGACGACGTGCTCCTTGCGTTCCTGTGCATGTCGTCAGACTCTGCGGTATCGCTGACGCTCTGGGTTCCACTGCCACGCTGCCTGGGTCTGAAACAGACTCTCGAGGCAGCAGATAAGGGAGGGTTGGGGTTCCAGGGCACGAAGATGTCCTGCTTCTCGAACTTGCGTCTCTTCTGCTCCATTGCCCACACGTAGATCATGACTCGACCTCCAACTCGTAATGTGCGTGCCATTTCTTTTATCGCCCGGATACGACGCTCTTTGGTCGACATGTGATGGATGACTGGAAGGGAAAAAGTACTTTGATGGTGAAATCGTATTTGTGAAGGACAGTAAAAACATCAGCATTTTCTGTTTTATTTTTAAATTGTAGATTTCTAAATATTAATATTATAATACTAGGTAGCTACACTATTGGAAAAAACAGGGAGGAAATATTTTACGTTTAGCAGAAATCCCAAATCCTAGAAACACCTCTAGAGTGAAGCATGGTGGTGGAAGCATCATGTTGAGCAAGTTAACCGTATCTCTTTTCAGATTAATACCCTCTGTAACATCCCTGTGTGTATGTACTTTGCCTGTTTTCACACAACAACACGCTACACCATACCCAGTTTACATCACAGCCACGTTTGCCTTCGCTCACTCACTCACTCTCACTCATTTGAGCAACGTGCCAACCAATATGCCACTGTACTGCCGGTGCACGAAACAGTGCAGTTTAACACAAACAGACAAACTATGCACGTACGCTTTTAATAAGTTTGGATTTCATTTCCTTTTAAGATCCACCCAGACTGAACAGCCTGAAGATCACCTTGTATGTGGACCATAGGACGAGAGGCATCCAGCAGAAAGTTCACTCTCAGTACTCTTTAAACCGAGTAAAATTTCTATGACTGGCGAACAGCATTTTGATTAAGACCACAAAAAACTCAGAGCTGTTCTGGAAACATTCATCCATTCAGTCATTTTGTGAGCCACTTAATCCTAATTAGGGTAGCAGGGAGGCTGGCGCCCATCTCACCCAACTCTGGGCAAAGGCGGGGTATACCATGAACGGCTCACCAGGCCATCGCAGGGCCCACACACATACAACCATTCACACTCACTCTCACACCTAGGGGTGACCTACTGTGCATGTTTTTGGACTGCGGGAGGAAACCGGAGTACCCAGAAGAAACCCACGCAAGCACGGGGAGAACATGCAAACTCCACACAGAGACGATCCGAGTCCGGCAATTAAACCCGGGACCTTCTTGCTGTGAGGCGGACATGCTAACCACTGTGCCACTGTGCCGTACAAACAAAAAAAACCCCAAACAAAACAGTGTTCCATCTCAGGGAATATTCCCTCACCTTCAGTGCATGACGGTGAATCATCTCATTAGTTTTTGAAGTTAATGGGTTGGAAGCAGAAAAAAGTGGGCAAGTGAAAGAATCCTAGTGACTCTGACGAGGGCCAAATTATTTTGAGGTCATGAGATGGGCCTCAGAGGTCTCGAAAAGTCCATGCCTTGATGGGTTAGAGCCGTTTTGGTAACATGAAGGACCTACACCCTACACAATAATAGGCAGGAGGTTTTAATGTTATGGATGATCGGTAATGTACATGTTATCAGCAATAAAGTGTTAAATCTGGCATCACACACACACACACTCTCTCTAATCTTGCCTTCACACGGCCAAATCCAAGCTATTAAATGAAAGAACTGTTTCGTTTATTTAGGACAAAAAAGACAGAAGAGAAAATACAAGCACAAGCACACCAGCACTGAATTACCAAATGACCCTCTGCAGTCAGGAACGGGCACATTAATAGCCTCCCTGAGGATGACCAAGGGTTGCCAGGTGACCCACACATGGAAAATCTTCCGTATCCAAGTAACGGAGCTTGTTTTGCACACTCCATCCTGCTTTAATAAAGCTAGATGATATGCTGTGGGGCATTAATATTACAATTATTAAAAGCGAAGGCGAGTAGCTGGTGAGAGAGCTGTGTGGGTTAGAACATAAACTCATCAAGTTTTAATAAAGTGAACAGTGAAGAGCTGTGTAGGAGCTGAGACAGCCAGTTTACTTAAAACATCTGTTCATGCTTGAATTACTGCATAAAATAAAAGAGGATTTAATGAATATAAGGCGCTCTGGTGTGTATTACAACAATATATAGGTAAATGTTTTGCTGGCTGATTAAAGGAGTGAATTAGCTAATTAATCAAACATAAATTAAAATAAATATAATGGTTAACGCATCCACAAAAAATAGCCGTTCTATAGAACGTCGTAACCCCTCAGCCAGGACGCCTCAAGCCAAGGTCAAAGGTCACATATGCAAATTAGCTACCCCACACACAGGTTTAGGTCATAGGGAGTGGCTATGCGAAAGTTCAGAAAGCTGGCACGTGCATGAGCCGAGCAATGGCCCGAACAAACTTAGTGTCACCGAGGGGTAAAAATTAAACTCTTTCTGAAGCATTTGAGATAACAAATTCACAAAACAACTGAGTACAAATAGTTAAAAACATAACATAGTAGCAGTCTGTCTGTCACCACGACAACACATTGGTTTCACTGAATTTAGGAGAATGTGTTGGCTAACAGTAAAATTTAGAGTGCAGCAGATCAAGCTTAACCATTTGTATAGAATAATAAACAACCAAGCTCCGAATTATTTTAATTTCAAAATTAACATATCCCAACACACGTAGACATCTAGAAATAAGCAATTAGCAATTGCCATCCCCAGACCAAGAGTTTCGGACAACCAACATTGTCTTAGCCACCCCACGCACAGGTATAGGTCATAGGGAGTGCCTATGCAAAAGTTCAGAAAGCCATCATGCATATGAGCCGAGCAATGGCCCGCACAAACTTTATATGTTCAAGGTTACTGTGCCAAGTTCAAAGGTCACAAATGCAAATTAGCTACCCCACGCACATGTTTAGGACATAGGGAGTGCCTATGCGAAAATTCAGAAAGATATCAT
Organism: Neosilurus hyrtlii; assembly: GCA_028564935.1. Taxonomy (NCBI): domain Eukaryota; kingdom Metazoa; phylum Chordata; class Actinopteri; order Siluriformes; family Plotosidae; genus Neosilurus; species Neosilurus hyrtlii. The sequence continues at coordinate 25,097,870 of JAOUQZ010000049.1, read as the reverse complement.
TCATATGAGCTGAGCAATAGCACTCATTGGCTAAACCGCTTAACCCTAATAGGGTCGTGAGGAGGCTGGAGCCTATCTCAGCCTACAACGGGCGAAGGGAAGGGCTGAGAAAGGCTCAAGCCTCCTATGCCCCCAGTCGGAGTAAGCAGTTCGGTAAATGAGTGAGTGAGTGAGTGAGTGAGTGAGTGAGTGGAGAGCTCAGATTCTGCCTTAGGATGACGGCCAACATTAGAAAATGAGCGTCTGAGGTTAGTCAAGGTTAGCGCCCTTACATCTTTATTTTTAAACCAAACAAAATCCCACTTTTGATCCAGATTTTAAGAAACTGTTGTATGAGATCGGACAGCTGTATGAGATCGGACTGAAATTGCACAGTAGTGTTCATGAGTGTATCTGAGTCACTGCTTCCTGTTTTGTACTTTTGTACTGCATTAAAGTGATTAAGTACCTACGCATCCGTGAGTCGAGTTTATTAAAGCCATGGAAATCTTTACTGTTTCTTTTCACATTCATGAAACGTGATCAAATGTGACAAAATTCTTTTTCTTTTTTAATCCTTTTTCAATTTCTCAGAGTAATAATCTGGACATGAACAGAAGAAATTAAAACTTTAAAATAAAAATCCAAAGTTGGGCTTATTTTGAGAAGTTTGGTATAAAGATTTAGGCAAAGATGGAGCTCCTGATAGATATCTCTACTGATACGTGTCCGACCCTGGTGTCATAAGAGTAGTGCGGCACCTTTAAGGGCTTCAGCCGTTTGAGAAATAAATCATCTTGTTCTTCCGCTTGATCCGGGGTCAGTCGCGGCAGCAGCAGCCTAAGCAGTGAGGTCCAGACATCATTCATTTGTATCACCAGTCTTGTTAGTTTAATTATCCATTTAACAAGTTCATATTCCGTGTTCCTGTTAAAGTTTGGTGGTGTTTTGCTTGACAAAAAAATTTCACTACCTAGCCGAGTTAGAATGCGTGTTTTTTTATTCTGTGCAAGTCTCAGCGGTGGTGGCGGCGGCAGCAACAAATCAGGCATGGACACGGGACAAGCATCAAAGTCATGTTCTATGGACCTCCGCTATTAATCACTGAGATACACATAATAAAATTGGACCCATGCATGATTTTGGACTGAAAACCCAAGCACAAACCCCAGTCTAAACTCTCAAACCCGCATCTGAAACCCAAGCTCTGTGACCTCACTACCAACCTCTAAATCTGCAACCCACTCTCCAAACCCAGTTCAAACTCCAACCTCCACACTACAGACTATAACACCAAACCCAAACCCCAAGCCAAAATCCTAGTATGAAAGGTACAATCAAAAATATTCTGGATTCTTTAGCAAACCAGAGCTTTGCATGGTCATGTGCACGCAGCATGAGTGAGCAGTGACTCTGAAGTCAGTGTGCCACATCACACCAGGCTCTCTACATCAGAACCCGTGATACATGCGATATTACTTTTAATGTGCAGTTGTGCTTTGCGAATGCACAAACAGTGAGCGAGAAAGCTGATTTTGACTGAAACAGCCTTTTGGACTTCCTCCTCACATTTATAGTCTTTCCACTCTCTGTGCCTACTCTGCTCTCATTGGTTGCCTTTCTGAAGCCTTTCCAGAGGCCCAGTGTGCTGGAACGCAGACAGGGCTAAGCAGAGATAGCACCGTGCATGGGTGGGGTGTGGGGATCAGTGGGGACGGCCAGCTAATCAGAAGTCCAAGCATGCCATAACACACTAGTGACCCCCCCACCCCCCACCCCAAAAAAAGCATCACTTGCTATGACTCTGTCATAGACCGAGTCTATGTGTGAATGTACTGTGACCCTGACCTTTGACCTATGCCCTTAAAACCAGTTCATAGGCATTTAGTAATGAGTAACTAGTGAAAGTTTGGGCCCAAATCCATACAGGTATTCAGCCTGCAAAGTGCGCACAAGTTTCTTCTAATATGACCTCATGTGACCTTGACCTTTGACCTCAGCACCTGTACCAGTTCATTAATTGGAGTCACCGGAGAAAGCTTGGTCAAAATCTGCAAAAGGATTCAGAAGAGTGCCCACAAGGAATTTTGGTCCCCAAAACATTATGTGTCCGTAAACATAAAAATATCGGTAACCATAGACCTGCCTCGTTATTTAATACTCTGGTGATGTCTAACACAGCTATTCACCTCTGTAACAATATTTATTTATTCAAACCAAGTACAAAATAAAAAACAAAAACCCATAACATCTCCCCTTTAAAATCAAATCTGTCATTATGTCTCTGGTACCCCATGTTTTTAAAATCAGTCAAGGTTTCTAGTGTGTACCAGGCTTGAGTTCTGGTGACATCTTAAATCGTGAACGATTGTTGAACAAAAGCAAAGCATTGTGTATCTGCTGCAGATCACCTGCGATGGAGAGCACGGCATCAAAGCAGTCGTCTCTGTAAGGTAAACGCAGTCCGTCACACAGCTGCACCTCATGACCTCGACCCCAGGCCGAGTCCACCAACGGCCGGCAAACATCACAGCCCAGTTTAAAGATGCTTTCATTAATGTGCAGGTATTTCCCATTTCCACATCCTGTCCCAATGAAAAACATGCCAATTTACTTTGTGTTTAAAAAGGTGAAACAACAAGACAAGCACAAGAACCAGACAAAGCAATGCGGTCTTACAGAATCGCCACATACTCATTAAAATGGCTCGTCTGGTTTATTTAATCAGGCAGGTCACGTTCTGATCGTTGGGTTTAGAATTCAGCTTCGCTCATTAGCTTTTTATCAGCTGACAAATTGTGTTTCATTTCCAGAAATGTCACTGCGGAGGACAGTCTTGAGCTCGTTAGGTTAACAGCAGGATATTTTTCAAACTGATTGAGATCGTTCTTAGCTTTAAACATCCAGCCCTCTAAATGAGCTCCTGATCTGAAGAGGTGCATCTTACAAATAAATGTCATCATTTTTTAAATGGAAAAAAACAAGATAGAGAGAGAGAAAAAAAAAAAAAACGAAACACTTTACCACTTAACTTGCGTAAAGAATGAAGATGCTCCGAAGGTCACAGCAAGGACATAAACCCAGAAAAGCTAGAATGCTCATTTTTGCTAGTAATAAGACATAAGACGGTGTCCTTACCCACATCGGCGATGATGCTGCCTGGCTCCTGCTCCAACAGAAACTGCTTGACTCTTGGCCAAGCCTTGTAACGACTGTCATTAAAGAACGGCGCAATCCTCTCGTACACGCTGTGAACATGGTCTCTCTCCAGCTGGCTGGCAGCCTCGTCCATGCTGCTCACAAATTAGCCAGGCACAGCATCCTGAGCACTCTGAGAAAGAGAGCAAGAATGAGAGAGTGAGAGCGAGAGAGAGAAAAACAGTTCCTTATCTCTCCCCGTGACAAGTGCAAGAGGATCTGTTCCAGATAAACAGTCTTTTTCATTAATTTGGCTGGAGGACAAAATCTTTATCTGGTCTAACCTATCAAACACCTGTCCCGGTGGGTGTGGTCTAATCTGCTAATGAGCATGCTTGATTAACATCCCTTTCTTTATCCATTGTGCAAGATGGGAAAATAAGGATTTGTTCTATCCATATATCGAGTTCGCACATTAGGGTTAAGGTTAGCTATGGGTAACCAGTGAATCCATGTCTTGAACAGACCCTTTAGGTGCGAGATGGTAATTAGTCTTGCTATTGATGAGGTTAAAGCTTAAGCCAGGTTTGTATCCTATGATATCCATCCAGAATTTTTTGCACTTTTTAAAGAATAGATAACTAGAATGTGCCTATTGTACATAGATGCCCCTGCCATAAGGACTATTATCATTAAAAAAATTAATAGAACGATCTGCTCCAAACAAGCATTTTTTATGTCGGAGGTCAAGGGTCCAGATCATGGTCACAGGGACAAGAAATAGGTACACGACACTCCGTCATCCCCAGATGTTTTCACACACCAGGTTTGGTATGTATAGGTGTTCTACTTCAGGAGATATGCTTCAAACAACATTTTCTAAGTTGGGGTCAAAGGTCAAGGTCACAGGGACAAAATAACAAGTACACAGCACTCTGCCATCCCCAGATGTTTTTCACACCAATTTTGGTATTTATAAAGTGTTGTACTTCGAGAGATATCCTCCGGACATTTTCAATGTTGGAAGTCAAAGGTCAAGGTCAAGGGACATGATACAGGTATGCGGCACTCTAGCATCCTGGGGTGTTTTCACACACCAAATATGGTATTTAGCTGTTGTACCTCAGGAGATATGGTCTGGACAACATTTTCTCTGTTTGAGGTCAAAGGTCAAGGTGTATGACACAGGAACAGGACACTCGGCCCATACTTTAGGAGATATTCTCCAGACAAATGTCATGATGCAATGATGGAACAGGGAAATTGTATATGCTCCAAGGGCATACAAAAAGATGTGAAGACACTTTATAATTAACAGAAATTACAACCAGTAAAAGAATAAAACGCACCAGGTCGTGCTGCTAGAGGAAAATTCTGGCGTGCTAACATCATCCCTGGCCCTCAACACTCCACCCAGTTATTGATTCTTTTCTAATAACATAATGTTCCAGTCCTCACGCAGCACTTTTTGGAAGGATCTGCAGTACGCATTTTCTTTCCTTGCCAGATTGCTGCCAGCTGCGTGACGACCAGAACATTGGAATACAAAGTGCAGGCCAAACTTCAGTATCGTATGACTCATCGGAGAAATCTGTTCACAACTCGTACTGCTCGCAAACAGATTACTTCCACAAAAAAAGAAAGAAAAAGAAGAACCAGATTTGCAGCACTAGATGTGAACACACACATGAAGTCTCCACACTGCTCACACCCACTCAGTCCTCCGTAAGGAAAGGGTCTTTCATAAAACCCTTCTTTTCACAGCGATACATCAATTACTTCACTGCCGAGAACATCACCACGGTGAACAAACAGCACCGGGCACCTTCTCTAATGATCTCACACACATGCACACAATGATCTCTTCACAAAGGCCACTTCACTCTCGCCTGGTGGCTCGAAATCAGCTTAACCCTTACACCCCTAGCTCTGGACGAGTTGGTTTCTTATATCACTGCTGCTGCAGAAATTCATACACACCGTATCTTGATCTACGGCGACATGAATTTACCATGATCTGTTTATAAAACTAAAAAATAACACTAATTACAGAACTATCTTTACCCACTTAAAAAAAAAAAAAAACACAAGATAGGCCCTGGGTAGCACGGTGGTGTAGTGGTTAGCATGACAAGCATCACAACAAGAAGATCCTGGGTGTGAGTCCTGAGCTCGGCGAGGGCGCTTCTGTGTGGGTTTCCTCCGGGTACTCCGGTTTCCTCCCACAGTCCAGAGACCTGCACATTAGGCTAACTGTTTTTTCCAAATTGCTCCTAGATGTGAGTCAGTGTGAATGTTTGTGTGTGCGTGTTGGCCCTGTGATGGACAATTAAGATGCTCAGGGTGTACCCAGTCTTCTTACAGAGCTGGCTGAGATAGGCTCCAGCCTCACAGCTATAGGAGGACAGGTTTAAGGATGGGTAAATTAATAAATAATAATAATAATAATAATCATAATAATAATAAAAACTTTTGAGCAGAGTTTATTTTAATCTATTACACCCCACCCCTTAATTGCATGAAAAGCCAATCACAATCTACATCAGGTCTTACTCTAGGAAACCTAAGAAACACTGGGAAGATAGTGTTTAGCAAAAACGGCTAAAGAACACATGAGATGCAAATATGAAGAGGAATACTGGGTGTTACAGGGAGGAGCTGCAGGAAAATGCACGTGATGACATCATCTCGTAGTTCAAACACAGCACAACCACAAAGCTAAACATCAAAACGTTAGTACCGACGTTCCGAAGGGCGGACAGCTGGGGACAACTTCTTAATCCTATTAAGTTCACAGGGAGGCTGAAGCCTATCTCAGCCATCATTGGCGAAGGTGAGGTACACCCTGAACTGCACAATCGACACACATACAACCATTCACACCCACTCTTACACCTAGGGGCAATTTGGAACAGCCAGTTAGCTTAATGTGCTTATCTTTGGACTGTTGAAGGAAACCAGAGTACCTGGAGGAAGCCCACACAAGCACCAGGAGAACTTGCAAACTCCACACAGAAACAGCTGTACCCGGGAACCGAACCCAGGACCTAGTTGCTGTGAGGCAGATGTGCCAACCCCTGCACCACCATGCTGCCCAATATATAATATTCTGATCCACAAATGCAAAATTGTTCCGAAAAGGAAAGGAGCATTTTGGATTTTGCTAAAAATATCCTGTGGCTTCTGAGTAGGATATGGGATAAGGGATAAGTACCACTGTGCTAGTATATCATTTACTTTACTTGCCTGAGGCATGGTGGATATTCACCTCACCTTATAATAATTATTTGTTCAGCTACAGAAAATGTTGTTTGCACTCAACGGCCATCGACGCAAAAACAAAAGCACCGCTTCCCCTCCGTGTGCCCTCTCCATTAATACAACAAGCTTGTCGTTACTTTTGCAAACCGTCAGGTCTTCAACGGTCATGGAACACAAACGGTACAAGGAAAAAGGTTGGATCCTGCAAATCAGCAAATGCCTCGTTTCATGCTGCAAACCGATGAGCATGTCGAGTTGATATCTATATGCAGCAGCTTTGGGTTTGAGAAAAGCGCTACATAAATAAAGCAGCATTTTTATTCTAACCAGTTGTATAAAAACCCCTGCAGGCTGACTGCTTCGCTTATAACCTTGACATCTCTGATAGAAAACCACCCACCACAGTCAGGATCAGACTCGGAGCGCAGAGAACCATTTATCTTGCAATGTTTCAGCGTTCATGCTGAAGAGATCTTAAACAAATAACCTTCCACCCAATGATGTCTGATGGGATTTCAACAATCATTATCTTCATCTGACGTGATAAAGGCAGAGAGTCACATGTTCGCATTTCGATCGAGGGTACCTTCGGGGGTGGGATCCAGTGCTTTTTCAGTCTCCCATGTGGTCACTTGCCAAAGGGGCTCAGGCGTGGGGCCATCGGAGGCATGCACCATTCGTCTACTCACTGTTCGCTGCCAAGGTCATGATCTTCATTCCGGATATGTTTGACTCTGGTTTGGTCAAGGATCCACTGCAGCATTTGCAGTGATATTCGCCTTGATGCGCAACATTCCCACAGCCTTATACACAGCCACTGGGTGGATAACGGCTTTGTAGATCCTCTCCTTAAGAAAATTTGGGATGTTATGGTCGCATAGGACACCAGGGACCCGTTATCATCAACATCAACCAGGCTGCACTGGATCGAGTTTGGGCTTCTGGCCAGTTTGTTACCATCAGGACAGTCACAACTATTAATAAATAAGTTAATTAATTAATTAATTAAAAAGTACTTCCCAAAAAAAAAAAGGTTCCTCACTCAAATATGTTGTCAGACCACCTTTAGCCTTGATTACAGCACACAGTCGCCATGACACTATTGCATCAGTTGGTCCGGTCGAGGCTCAGCAACATTAACGTAGCAATAAAATGAAGTCAGCTGATGATCTGAATGTACTGAATGAGCAGGTTATCACATCAATGGACTTTTTCATCCCTGATGTTACAGATATAAAATGGGGACTCAAATAATGAGCGAGTGGTTCAGGGAGCACGAGGAATCATTTTCACATATGTATTGGCACCCCAGAGTCCTGACCTTAACCTTATTGAAAGTTTTCTGGATGTGCCGGAGAAGACTTTATGGAGTGGTTCAGTTTTTTCCCCATCGATTCAAGACGTCGGTGAGAAATGAACCCGACACTGGATGGAGATAAATGTTGTGATGTTGCTCAAGTTTGTTGAAACAATGTTATGGAGATTATGTGCTGGAATCAAGGCTAAAGTGGGTCCAACTTTTTATTGGCCAGGCAGTGTACATAACTAAAAATAAAACATGAGCTCATGCTGAGCGGTGGACGAGGTAATGATCCAATTTGTCCAGATCTGTCACCAGGATTTGAGACACGGGTCATGCAGGATGTGTATTCTGTTGTGAGACAATGCAGGTTGTGTGGGTGGAAGGACCAGGCTGTGCAGCGGTCCCTCATTACAGCCAATCTTTTCACACAAAACCAGGTCTGCAATCATCAAGGACTCTCATAGTAAATGAATGTGCTTTTTAAAGCACTGAAACATCACAAGTCTTATTATCTTAGCGCATCAACTCAACATTTATTTTCCTCGTGCAGCAGCTGCAGGATGGCGCTCTGATTGAGCGGAGAGATTTAATTAAAAACACTCACTGATATCCTCTCAGGGACTGAAACCGAATGATGTCTAATTATTAGGCACTATCAAATGATTAGGGATTATTTTCTTTTGTCAGAATGCACGGAGGAAAAACGATCAGTGTTATTACGTTAGGATTATTATACGGCTCATTGGAATACTTCAATTACAGCATTCTATGGTTTGTTATTTCAGTATCACAGACTGTCGCTAGGGACTACGTCATTAGTAAAAGCCCCGATATAACTATTAAATCAATAAAGTTCTTTTCAAAAATCAATATTTGGTGTCATCATCATCATCATCATCTCCATCCGCTTGACTGGGGTCGGGTCGCGAGGGCAGCAGCCTAAGAAGTGAGGTCCAGTTATCCCTCTCCCCAGCCACTTCCTCCAGCTCTTCCTAGGGGACACCAAGGCGTTCCAAGACCAGCTGAGACACATAGACACATAGTCCCTCCAGTGTGTTCTGGGTCTCTTCCCAGTTGGACATGCCCGAAACACCACACTAGGGAGGCGTTCAGGAGGCATTCTAATCAGATGCCTGAGCCACCTCAACAGGTGGTGGGTCCATGGAAGGGCGGACCCATGTCTACTCTTCGGAATGGTCCCGGCTGGGCTCCATGAGCAGAAGCCTGATCACCAGGCGCTCTCCTTCGTGTCCCTCCCCCAGGCCTGGCTCCAGGGGGGGGGTTTGGCAAACGACGGTCCGGGCAAGGAAAGTGAGTCCTTACTTAATCTGGACCTTCACCTAGGACCTGTTTGCTTTGGGTGACCCTGCCGGGGGCATAATGGCACCGACAACATCGCTCCCAGGATCATTAGGACACGCAAACCCCTCCACCATGATCAGTGAGATTCAAGGAGAAGAATATTTGGAGTCAAATGATTAATTTCTGAAGTAACTGTGTAATAAATAGGATAATGTACAGCGATCAAGGTCATTAAAGTGGAGCGCCGCGTGAATGGAGCACCAGTGATAAGGAAAAAGTGTCTCAAAACCATCGAGTTGCTTCTGGAACGTCAAGAAACACCGTCTGTCCGGCGTAGGTGTACACATGGGAACCCATATAAGAGAGTAACAGAATACAAGAGGCGTATGATACTTGGGTCATGTGATGTGGCGTCATCATTAATGAGGTGAAATAAATAAAGAACTAATAATATTCTTATGTTATTGAAATGTTCTGTAAAGCTACAGGTTATAAATGGTGGACTTTACAAGTCGAGACTAAGATTATGTGTTCGGTTCCCTCATTTTTATTCCCTTCCAAAAACAAGTTTTTAAAATAAATTCATCTTGATACACGTAGGATATGCGGAAGGGGTTTGAGAGTTCCCACCAAAAACTTGTCAAATAAGAGTGGGAGCTCCGCTTTTAAGCACTGCCTCAATCTATATATTATTGAAATAAACCCCTTCAGGATGAATCAAAACCCTTACACTTTACGCAAGGGTCCTGCATCACCCGGCTGGGGTTAATTTCACAATAATGACCAGATCATTGAGCATTATCCCTTATTATCCTATCCACATCCACTGGATATGGGCAATCACATGTTTTGATTGGCTAATCTACTACTATGATATCACTGAATACTCCATTTCTAGCTTTGTCACCACAAATAAATAAATAAATATATATAAAATTCATTCACTTATTCATTTTTGAGCCATTTAGTAATACTAGGGTCGCAGGGTGGCTGGAACCTTTCTCAGTCACCTGTGGGCGAAATCGGATTACGCCCTGCAGCTCGCCAGGCCATCGCAGGGAAACACAAACACACAACCATTGGCACTTACATTCACGCCTGGGGTAATTTGGAACACCCAGTTAGCCTAATGTGCATGTCTTTGGACTGTGGGAGGAAACCAGAAGACACAGAGAGAACCCTCGTAAGCATGGGAAGAACATGCTAACTAAACAAAGAAACTTGCAGAGTCTGGGACTCAAACACAGGAGCTTCTTGTTATGAGGCAGATGTGCAACCCACTACAACATCATGGTGCAAATTTTGGAAATATTCCAGGTTAGAAACGGGAATTTGCATGGACGTAACTGGAACATATGAGAATTAACTGGAAACTTGGGACAATTTATACTAACTGTGTAATATCCTCACAAACATAAATATCTCGCTTATCCATTCATTCATTCATTCATTCATTCTCTGAACTGCTTATTCCTAATTAGGGTCGCGGGGAGGCTGGCGCCCATCTCAGCTGACTCTGGGCGAGGGCGGGGTA
>JAOUQZ010000049.1:25047949-25076634 GCA_028564935.1 Neosilurus hyrtlii | reverse complement strand
TATATACTCAATCACTCATTCGCCATATCGCTTAATCCATACTTTTAGGATCGCAGGAGGCTGGCGCCTATCTCAGCCGACACTGGGTGAACACCCTGAAGCTTGATTACACACGGATACAACCATTCATACTTAAATTCACACCTAGGGGCAATTTGGAACAGCAAATTAGCCTAATGTGCATGTCTTTGGACTGTGGGAGGAAACTCGGCATACTCAGAGGAAACCTATGCAATCACAGGGAAAACAAGCAAACTCCACACATAAACGCCCGAGCTTAGCTTGAGACTCGAACCCAGGACCTACAAAAATACTATATATATTACGTATATAATAAATAATTTAAAAAAAGGATTCTTCCTTCTCTATTAATTTATATGAACATTATAAAGCATGTGATGGAAATTGCATGCACATAAAACTAAATGTGTATTAGTTAATATTTAAAAAAAAATCAAAATAAAAACCTCCCTGACTTTAAATCGGACACATTTTAAGTTAGATTTTTTTTCCTTAATAAGAAAAGTCACAAGTCAAATCCTGCTTATTACACTGAAAAATCCAGACACGTACTAAGGAACAAATGAGGGCATACAAACACACTTGATATTCATCTGTCTCTTAAAAAAAGTTACCTCATGTCCCCAATATCCCGAGTGTCTTATTAAAATAGCGCCTGCTCGCCTGCCTGATTCTACCCATCTCAGGATACTAATGAATGAGCAATTGTGCTGCGTTCAGTCGGTCCGCTGAAGAGCTCCTCCGTCTCCGAGCGCCTCCTGCTTTCAAGTTGAAGTGTTCTGTTGATGTGAGCCGGATACAGTGAAGCTGTAATCACTACGTACTTGTGATGCAAATGTATTTACTGCCCTATTCAGCTCAGTCTGAAATTACCTCCTCACCCCTTCCAAATCTGGCGGATAGAAGCGTTTCACAGGATACATGAGGTTTTAACGGCAGAGGAAAAGATTTTTTATTGCTTTAGGAAAGGCTGAATGCCAGGTTTATGACTCAGAATAAAGGATCAGAGGAGAACACATTGCTAATCTGGGAGATGAGACAAACACATTATGGGGCGGACAAATCATAAATTCATTACCGACCTCACCCGGCAATGTGCTGCCCAGTGCAATTAACTAGGCTATAAAGTTCCAATAGTGTAATTACTCCACGGCATGAACTGATTACGTGCATTAACGCTGCACTGTATGATACTTGACTCCTGGAACAGCTGACTTTATGTAGCTCCAGTCTTTGTGTCCTTGGCGAGCGAAGTTAATGCGACCAAATGGTGTGTATAACATTATCAAATAAAAAGTTCCGTTTTGTGTTTAAACATTTAGTTTCCCCTTTCCTGCACTAGACTACCTTAAAAAAATAGCTTTATCATAAATGAACTAGAACAGTAAGTGACCGTTGACCTATAACAGCCAAATGGAACCAGTTCATCCTCGAGTTAGAGTGAACTTTTATACAAATTTCAAAGAGAATCACTGAAAGAGTTCAAAGATTGCATTCACGTCATATATATCCCTAAGACCCTGTCTACTGCAAAAACTATTCATCAGGCCTCAGACAGGCATCGGTTTCTCATGGAGTGATTTTAAAATGCGGTTCGACGCAGTCTAATATGAAGGTGTTGTGAGCAGTAAGTGAAAACACAGCAAGTACGTTGCAATAATTGAAATGATTGTATCGATTTTATTCAAAAAAGGGACAACACGGCAACTACAAGGCAGCCAGACGGTGATGCATGGTTTTGAGAACCGCCGCAAACTTTAACACTTCTTGTGGTTTGGGGCTGTTGCAAGACATATCCGGTTCGAAACCAGGTTGACACTGCAGTCATTCGCGATCGGGAGTTCATGGGAGCTAATTAGCTGAGTTCTCACCGGAGGGAGGGATGGTTTGTGCCGTCGATGGTGAACACCATGCCACAGCGGTCCCACAAGCTTTGGAACAGTGCTGAGCCGCTGTAAGAATCACCGAACCAAATCTGCTTGTTGCGAGCACCCACATGAGTGATTACATCATCTCTTATAGGAGGGATGGACTTTATGACGTTTATTTAAAATACTTAATTCAAATATAAATTAAGATTTTATCATTTGTATTTGTTAGGGTTATTACAAATGGCTTTAATATTTGTATCAAATCCCTTTATTGTTTTAAAAAATTCTTCCCGTGAGACGCCTACGTGATGACATCATAAAAGTAATGGATGGGGTCTCTAAATGGTGTGACTGTAATTTGCCAAAGCTGGGTGAGATCAGCATGAAAATTGATGCACCACAAGAGGAGATGGTTTCCTAAAGGGGTTCCGTACACCGTCGTCCCCCAGACAGGATGATGTATTGCAATAGAATGTGCACACGCCCACACCGAGAGTGACTCCGGTCTACTACCTTCCTTTGCTGCGGCCCGGCGAGCTGGGATTGGAGTTGCTGCTGGCGTTGCTGATGGTCTCCATGCGAGAGAGTTTGGTCTGCAGTTTGCCTGTCGCTGATAACGGTTTGTTCACAGCTCCGAGTACATTTGCTGATTTAGGCTAGAAGGGAGAAAGAGGGAGAGGGAGAGAAAGGGGGGTGGGGGGCATTATCAGAAGAAGCACCTGCTTGAAGAATTTTTTTTAAAGACCTTACAAAATAGGAACATCAGTCTGGAAATTTATCCCCAGAACTAAAATTCACTCATTGTCCACTTTAATAGGAACACCTGTCCATTCATTCACACAATCTAAAGCAGCCAATTACGTGATCACGGCACAAAAATCATGCGCATGCAGGCCAAGAACTGTACTTACTGCTAACATTACACATCAGAATACAGAAAGTGCGATCTCAGACAATGGATTTAATCCCAGCAGGGTTGCTGGTACCACGTGGGCTTATTGGAGCTTTTCAAAACGAATTTGTTGTGAAAAACAAGACCCTGAGTGAGTGAAGGTCATGTACAGGGAAACACCTATAACTTCAGGAAAGGATATATTAACATAATAAACACACTTTACGGCCGTGGTGAGCAGAAAAGCGTCTCAGAACACAGAAAACTCGAAGCGGATGAGCTACAACCGCATCGGGTTCCACTCCTGTCAGCCCAGACGATGAATCTGAGCCTTTCGCAAGAAATAGTCCGAATACTGGCACTTCCACATTGTTCGTGCGCAAAACATATCACATAGGACATTTCGCCTTAATAGCAGTAGATAAAAAATAGTTTGCAATGGTAGCACGCTACCCATATAACATGATATACCATAATTCAGCCTGAGCTTCTGACCACCCAAAGAATCACCCCAGATGCGAAGACAAATGCAGATCTTATGCATTATTTAATTTAATGACCAACAAGTGCTACCTGTGCTAAATTAAGGCTCATTTAACAAAGGACGGGTAAGATGGCCGCATAGCATGCTGGAGTTATGTACTTAAGGGGAGGGAGCCGAAAGTACATACTTAACTGATTTTACAGTAGAACACTTGAAGTATGCAGACGCAGCCCATAACTGTTCCTAACAAAGTGGACACTGAGTGCATTAGCTTATACAGAGAATATTGTGCACAGCTGTCGAATCATACACTCGTCTCTCCACTGTTACTGTTTTCTACTCTGCATATTTATTTAATAATTTATTTTTACATTCATTCTTGTTTTGCTGTCTCTGTGTTTGTTAAAGACTGGATGTGCACATGCACAATATTTTCTTTGTTTTTTAAGTTCCCCTTCTTGTTATTTATCTTTCCTTGTCCCCATCCCCTCTCTCTTTGCCTGTAATAATCTATTAAACACTTATTGCTTATAATAAATAATTGCTGATTCCTTTTTGTCATGAACTTTTTTGATTCCTTTTTGTCATGAATGAAGTTTTAGTCAGAAATGTTTGTGGGTTTTTCTGACTTTATTGTAAACAAGCAATCAATCCAAATAAACAAATCGGCTTCCTGTCTGGCTTTTTAATTTTTTTTTTTATATCAAGCACACACACACACACACACACACACACACACCAGTTTGAATAAACTTGAACTGTGCTCAGAGTGCAGACCTCCACCAAGGTAGTGCAATCTCTTAGTTACATCGTTTAAAGTGGAAGATAATGTAGCATTACGTTGCACCTCGTAACCTTATCTGCAATTACATCAACAATGACCAGCTCAAAAACTAATAGACAGATTTCCACAAATTTTAACCCAATGTTGGTCTTGGGCCAAGAACTAATTAAATTTTGGCCATGGTCCAGATCCAGGCTGGTTTTAAAGGATTTTTTTAAACCCCTGTGCAATAGCCGTCACTTTGCTCTATCATCCAGAATGCGCGGGGAGAACAAAAACAGCTAACAAAAAGTAATTCAGAATCATCATAATCAGAATACTTGATAATGAATTACTTTTTGTCAGCTGTTTATTTTCTCTCTTCGCTGTTCTGGATGACAGAGCAAAGTGACGGCTATTGCAGAGTGCTTTAAAAAAAATTGTGGAAATCTGTCCATTAGTTTTTGAGCTGTTGTGGTCACAGACACACGCAACCGATTTCATAACCTTCCTGTTGGTGAAGGTAATAAAAGATGTACCTTCCCAGGGGTAAAGAAAGACTTCATCTCAGAAGGAAGATAATTCTTTGTGTTGCTGAAATTCTGTAAAATAAACAACAAAAAGGGGATTGAAACACTTTGTAGAACAGCGAATAAAAGAAACCACAGCAGCCTACCAACACCAATAAAAATTTGTTAATTCTACAATCAACAGTATGCTTTGAAATTGAAAAACAGGTAATGATTTCATGTAGAGCGTTTACAAAACAAGTTAGAGCCCATTATCACTTGTAAAGAGCTATACTATATTCCTATTACTATTACCTATCTGCTTATTAATTTATTAAGACAGAAAATTATTCATTCATATTCTGACCAATCAGAATCATGCATCATTAATACTGCGTTATAAATATTTTTCAACCAAAGTGTTGGGTTAATTGTTGACGGTCTCACCTTGTCAGGTTGAGTAAAGTAGCGTGCAGGCAGTACGGGGTCTTTCGGTGACTCCAGGCTGTATGTGGTGCTCTTGGAGATGACGATGTTCATGGCTACGTCACAAACCGTGTACAATTTCTAACAAGATAGAAGTGATAAAATGAGACTTCAAGAATTATCGGAGAATGTTTAAGCCGCTAACAGGCAACGCATCATGAAAAGAGAATTTAAATAATAATAACAATAACAATAATGAGGAGTAACAGGCTTAGATTTTCACCTCGTTTATCTTCGGATCATCTGGACACTGGCCATCTTTTGTCTGTTTGATGTTCTCCACCATTTTTCTGATAAACGCGTGACTGTTGTTCTCATTCTTGGCCATTAGGATCTCCAATATAAACCATAAAGCCCTGAAGATGAAAAGAGCACAGAGCAGAGAGAAGTCATTTTTCCCAATAATAAACTCGCGGAGCACTCATAAAATCAATCTCTCTGGCTTTTCTTCATTTTATAGCCCATCGAAACACGTAAAAGCCCATCTCTCACACACACAGAGTGCGACTCACTCCTTGATGTCTTTGAGCTGCTCTATGTCTTGCACTTTGACGTAATCCGGGTCGTGAGCCAGCAGGTGGATGGCGTATGGCACCACATATTCCGGTAGGAGGGAGATCAGCTTTTCTACAAGAGACAAACGCTCAGTCTTATTATTATTACTTTATAAATGAACACTCAATCAGTCAGGCAGACTTTTCTTTTCACAGATGGGGCTTTTCACACTCACACCAGAAGACTGATATGAAAAAAAGCGGTGTATGGTGTACCATCCGCCTGCATTCTACAATGACAACCTAATTAATCCGAATTAATTTAGCGTCACAAAATAAAAGGCCAAAACATATGCCAAGAAATTAATCTGATCAGAAGGACATACCAAAGTCATTCGGCTCACTGACTCCGTCCTTTAAACACTTAGACCTCCCTGGATACGTCTATACACAACACGTTCACATAAGAACGTTCACAACACGTTCATGAAGACACTGGAAAGGTTGTGGTCGTCATAGCATAAGAAATAACATTCACGGACGTTCCATAAGAATAAATATTAACCGTAAATGGTTATAAAGCACAATATGTTGCTCATGAATAAACTGAAAAATGTAATACGGTAGTATAAAGAAATAAAAGACTGTAGGATGTGCTGTTACGGGAAAAACAAACCTTTCAGGATCACAACAGAGACTCCGCGTCACTCCCTATTAGGGAGCATTACACCTTCCGATGTTGAGTACTTTCCCGTAACCGCATGATCGCAAGCGTTTTGTGTGTTACTTCTTATTATCCAAACACTGTGGCGCCCTCTGTTCGAGCTTTTCACCAGGTTCTAACATACAAGCGAATCCTCAGCTTTAAATAATTAAATAGGAACATGGGAAATGTGCAGTTACTGAGAAATATCCTGGACAAAATTTACAAGGTCAAGGTCACTGTGATGAGGTCAAAGGTCAAACCGAGAAAGTGGCAAACCATTGCACACCTACACACCCTACGAAAACTGGGTGCCAAATTTCAGGATTAAATACCCCGGACACTCTTTATAACGTCAGGGTCACTGTGACGAGGTCAAGGGTCAAAGCTGATTTGCCGATGCACACCTAAACAACAAAATGTCAGGGCGGTTCCCTCAGCAGATCTTGAAAAACAGCCCGAATGCAGATGCAAGCCATGATAATACCCCGACAGCCTGACAGATAAGGAGTAAAAAAAAAAAAGAAATCGGTCTAGCACGGAGTTAGAACGCTATACCCGACAACTGTAAAATGGCTACACACTGTAACCCTACAAGAAAAACAACCATACAAAAGAATGAGTGTAGGAACAGTTATCATTTTTACAGTTACTGAGGTAAACACACACACACAGGTGTATCTCTGCAGGGATCTTTTCATGCAGCCATACACTCATAACACACCACCCTGTTAACAGTAAAAACAAGTGGTTTATTTTGACACAGATGTTTGCCCTGTAGGCTTACACTAAATCACCCTTCTTGTGGTTGCCAGTTATAGTGTTTTTAAAATTTGGAGCCAAAAAGATCAGTTTTCTTTTCACAATAAAAACCATATGTTTGGGTTATCACACTGTTTTAGGACAAAATCTATTGTTTAAATCTTTAATCGTATAATGTAGAGATTTAAGCACTTCAGAAAAAAACAAACAAAAAAACAAAAAACCCCAAACTTTTCCTGACAGGAATTCAAAGTGAAGTCGTTTCGATGACTCCATTGAGATGACGTAATGTCATGTAACCATCACGTTATGACCGCCCCTTACCCAAAGTGCTGATATTGTCTGAAAGTGTGACGCTATTGATTGCCATTCTGCTGGATAGATTCACTTCCGTAAGCACGTTATACGCACCGTAATGTCAAATATGATTGGGTTAAAAGCCTTTATATTCAAATGAGTAGGTCACTATGCGGCAGTAATGAAGATACCTACTGCATATGGCTCATACAATTCTGTTTATGTTGTAAAAAAACTAAGGGTATTTTACTTTATGGCAGTTTTGGGGGATATAGTAGAAGTTACCATCACTCATTCGTTCCAAATACCATGGTTATATACTGGCATGTGAACTATCACCACAGGGATTTCCAACGAGTACACGGATGGACAGACACAATGCTCGCCACACAAAAAAAAAAAATCAGATCGAAGCTGTACAAATTCCTCTGAAGTACGGTGCTCCGTATGCATGGTGCTTAGCGCTATATTTAAATTGAACCCAAACAAAGTGTATTAAAACAAAGTTGGCACTATGCTGATGCAAGTTGGCTTTTTTTAACAAGGCAGTGTCATTGGCTCCTGCACTGCACTGGTGCACTGAGTGCCCGACTATTAACCTGGAGAACACTGGGTAGGAAGCCATCTGCGACCGGGAGTCCAATGGGAGCTGATTTAAAAAGTTTTCACGAGAGTTTTCATTCGGACAAAGTGGGGGATATCACTTTCTCTACACAAGAATACACACGCAGAGCAGTTTGCAAAAGATGTGGACTGGCAGCATCACGGAGGGGGCATATCCATGCTTGTGCTTATGCCCCTCCCTAGTTGGTGGTGACCGTATGTAATAGGGACACGTCACTAAACAGGTGGGACTAAAATTAGGGTAGACAAATGGAAATCTGTGATGATTGCTTAGATTCTAAGAGGCTGCAAAACCTTAATTATCTATTTAATTACTTTAATTTAATTATATATTAACTATTTTTTTCCCCCAAATCTCTGACAAGTATTATGAAAAGCATAATCATTTGAAGTAAAAAAGTCCTGTACATGTGGCTTATTGATTCCATTTTGTTTGTGCAGAATGATGTCATGAATTACCAGGGTTACAGTATAACATGCAGGTTTTTTTTATTTGTTAAAAATGTTTGTTAAAAAAAATTGTTTAATCATGGAGTTATAAAATGAGTTAGAGATGAGCTCATATAGACCTGGGACGAGCCCTGAATCATACTGACCTAAAAGAGACTAAGTGTGTGTACATGACCTCACCACTGACTGCGGCGTGCTGCTTGATGTACTCCCTGCGCAGGTTGATGTTTTTGACCAGGCACTGGCGAGCGTGAGCCCTGCGCTCCTTCACCGGGTCTTTGGCGCACAGAGCGAACACGGCCAGGTACTCCAGCGGCAGCCGCAGCCGACACAGTCCTTTGTGTAGCTTCTGAGCAAAAGCCTGACGCACCTGGTAACACTCGTCCTGAGGACAGAGACGGCGCAATGACTGATAATGCATGGAGTGAATGAGGCAAGCACTGAAATGACTGAATGTGAGGACATGGAGGAGCCTGTGAGCCTCTGCTTAAATCGATTGATCAAAAACACCCCCCATGTGGCTCCGTGAGATATTACAGAGCACTGTTTCTCATCGTTAAAACAGACAGTGCAGGCATTTAATGGTGACTGAAGTGCTCCAGTCGTGTAATGGAGGGGGTATAAAAAAATAATAATAAAAAAAGAAAAGTCTGATGGTGTTTAAATCTTACGTTTATGACCAGAGCACAAAGCTGGTACTGCTCCAGGGTGATAATCTCATGGTAGCAAGGCTCCTGAGCCAGACGCAGCACTGCGCAGCCCGCCGCCAACCGCAGACGTGACATGTCTGGCTTCCTGAACACAACAATAACCAACAAGAAAAAAGTGCTTTCTAGGATTAAAACGTCACTATATTACTTTATAAATCTTTTCTATAAATCTTTTTTAATGAAGGAAAGACTTAGTCAGACACTAGTTGGTTTATTAAACTTACAGCTGTGTCTATGATTCACCTACCGTGATCTCAGCATCCTTTCTTCATGCTAGCTTTTTAAATTAACCTATCTGATTACATCTATTTATATCCAATTTAATTATCCACCCCGATAAAATTAGTAAAAAAGAAAGGTCACAACAGTCCGTTGCTCCTTTTCCATTTCTCAAGCATGAAGTATTTATTTAGTCAGCTGCAGTACCATCCCTTCTCGATGCGCTCACCCCATCTTGCCCTGCTCGGTCAGATCTCCATCGCTGTTCAGTATGGCAGTCAGCATCCTCAGCGTGGAGTTACCCGACTTGCTCTGGTTATTCTTCACCCCGAGCAGCCACCTCACCATCAGCTTAATGCCCTGAATCTGAGAAGAAGATTGAACAGAACAGACACCTCTGATAAAGCCAGAGATATTTACTTAGAGCTGGGGGAAAGAAAACAGCGATTCGTCAATGTCAGGAAAACAATACGCTCTGGCGCTGGTACAAACGGGTGGGAGATAATAACTATGTCACCGGCAATCACTGTGTCTCGAGATCATGCTGTGACAAAAATAAATATGAGTATAACCCGTCATCTGGAGGTACCGTGCAGCTATCTATCTTTTTTATTTTTTGGGGGGGTTACATCTTATAAATTACACAGCACTTGCCGACAGATTTAGAAGCATTCATCATATTGTGTGAGGTAACGGCATATGATGTGCATTGAACATTTCATAAACAAGGTGCAACTGTAGCCTACCTTCGCCAGTGTTTCAGGGGAAACTTCATCATCTGGAACCCAGAGCTTGGTCGTTTTCTTGCCAGGAATCTTTGAGACAGAGATTAGAGGGGGGGAATAAATAAATAATAATAAAAAAACTCAGATAAAGACCTGGCACTCAGCATCAGGGTCTGTGTGCCAACATGCAGAGTAAAGAGATTCATCACTGACTTCTCGTGTCAAGGCATTTTTCATCCTTGTGACCCTCAACTTAACGGTTTTAAAGAAGGTTTTAAGGACACGGAAATTTTAAAATCCAACAAAAGCAAAGCAGATCTGGGCAAAACTGATATTGGATTGAATACTGATCAGGCATTTGCAAAACTACAGGCAACACAATACACCATTTTATTTAACCCCAAAAAAACAACACCACACACACGCAGCCGCCACCTTAATAATAAAACTGTCAGCAGGCTATTTAATAAAAAAACCCATTCTGTAAAATGCTCATTAAGATCAGCCATCTGTAAGGATGAGCAAACCTCCGTGGTTCTACTGATGCTCTCTTTCCTCTGTCCTCTTCCAATCTTACGGTTCCAGCTAGATAACTCAAAATAAGCCATGCATCGGTACGGAACGTTCTTAATAAACTCAAAAACAGATCGAGTTGGATTCCTGGCTTCATTCAAAACCGGGCAATTTTATTCCCTGATTGTATCCAGTGATGAATCTGTGCAGCGTGACGGAGCCGAGGCAGACAACCAACACACGGCTTTTGGGCTCGTATATTCTTCCATTCTGGCAGGTATTTCCATAACTTTGCAACGGTGAAATTGTCAAAATCATGAGCATCACACCGTCGGAATTTTGTTGAAGCTGTGGAAAGCCGCAGGTAGGCTTGTTTCGCTTTTAAAGCAGCAGCAGCTTCAATAAATAAAATAAAGAATTCAGTATAAAAACAGATGCGAGTTTCTAGCCTCAGCTGGTTGCGCTTTCAACATGCTCAGTGTCTCTGCATGTCTTGGCGGTCTTCACTCAATATTATTGATATGTACACGTAGCCTAGTTTACAGTAGGATCACGATACACATCACACTCTCATATCTTTATACTGCGCCCGAGATGATATTTCTGCCGTCAATAACTATTGCAAAGTGGACAAACCCAAAATTTGCTACGTTCATTAGCATTTGCAGCTCTGTGAGATTGTCACGTTTAAAGAGAGTAGGTTAGAAGTTTTCTGTGCAAATAAAATTCTCCTATAAGCGAACCAACTGCTGGGAAACAGGTCACATGTTGATTCAGCTGTACTTATTACAGTAACGCACCATACTGTTAGCGTATAAGGCTAATCATGGACGTGCTGTTATCTAGTGATTCTTACATGGTGTGATAATAGCTAATAATTGACCAGAATCGATCATTTACTAAAAAAAACCCACAACCCTCTTCCGTCTTTTAAAGACCCGGCAGCTTGTCAGTAAGAGTGCTCACACAGGCTGATCAAAGATTTGTATTTTGTAAAATGCTGCACTGTTACACTCACCCTGTCGTTCATTAGAAGATCTTTCACGATGAAGTTGGCCACGAGTGATTTCAGCGGCCCGGCGAACTGCTCGGGTGCCAGCATAGCCAAGTGACCCAGCGTGGTAAGAGGCGTTATCAGCTGCTCCATGTTCTCGGTGTCCAGACTTTTATGCAGAGGCTGTAACCAAAGAGAGGCTCAGTCAGCATGATATTAACTGCTTCCTCTGATGTCTACAGCAGGCAGGACATTAATACTGAGCACTCCTCTCATTACGAGGGCCTCTAATAAAGTCTGGTAAGCTCTGATGCTCGGGTGAGGACTCGGTGAAGGTCACAAAAACACTGGTAGTACTTTTGAGTAAGGACACACGGTGTAAACGCTTAGAAAGATTTGCTCCAATAAATTATATTCTCTAAGATGGTCCTAGTACAAGGCTCCATGCTTCCTCATCAAAGAGGATACGTGTGTTGAATGAGAAATGTAGTGAACATTTACACTGAACGGTCAAACAATAGACCGCACGCTTCATCTCACAGCACAATACAACAGGCTACTGATACGACTATACAATAGAAGATACATGCAATTATACAACAGACAGCATTATAAGATAGAGCGTACACATAATTATTCAACAGACTATAGACCACCCTATACAGCAGGCGATACAGGACCACACAATAGAATCAATGTGATGAGGGAAAGCAACAGAAAACTGTACATTTATTTATACTTTTTACAGCTAATAAAATACAAACGTATCCATTCTAGGCTGGAAAAAAGTCTTGTCGCAATCATGTAATATCAAATTCTTGATTCAAATAATTAGTAAAAAATAATGAAAAAGTGCTTGATTAACTAAAAATACATAAAATACAGGTATTAAAGCAGCTTTCAGCTAATTTATAAAATCTTTTTGCAAAAATTGTAGAAACCCTCAAGATCTCCCAAAAGCAAATGAAAATAATTGCAAGCGGTAGTAAGAAATTTCAGGCCCCCTTGGTACACCCAGGTGAGCTCGGTCATGCAACGATAACTATCCACAAAACAACCGGCTGCTCAAAAGTTGTAGTTCCTCCTGGTGACTCCCTCAAAAGCTCCATTAGGACTCATAACTAGCAAAGACTGCTTCAGCATCTACTCTACTTCATATTTATTACAATGGTCACCATACACCATACAGGTCTTTTACAAGACACAGCTAGAACACCATGATGTGCTTTCACCCTCCCCTTTTTTCCGCCACCCTTTGGTTTTGCCGGGCAAAAATTAATGTTCGAAGGTGTAGGACATATATATTTAATAACACCATATGTATATTTAAAAGAACCAATTTTGCAGCCAGTGTCAGTATAAATGAATCACTACAAAAAAGGATCACAATACATAACTGAATCAATTGGTTACCCCATTTCTACATATAATTATAAAAAGAAAAAACCCACTACAATAAAAAGGCACCACAACAGACAATGTATACGACTATACAATAAAACACACGTGATTACACAAGAAACAGCACTACACGACAGACTGTTGGATATGCCATGTAACGCACAGACCACTTAGGGGTACTCAAACCGGAAGCCAAGATTCCGTGTCCCTCTGTCATGATATCCTGCTGATGTCACATGACCTACACAGCAGTCTGACATCACCGACTGACTTACCTACACACTCTGATGCCAGAGAGGTTTAAGGACAGGACTATGCAACAGACAGCACTACATAACAGATGATACATGCAATCACAATAGAAAATATGTATATATACACGATTATACAACAGGCAGCACTATAGGATCGATTATACTATATACACAATACACAGTACTACGCAAGAGCTAATCAATGCTACTATACAAAATGAAGACTATAGGTGACAATATAGAACAGACTGTACACCCGTCGTTACACACAGGACAGTAATGCCCAGTTAATAGCTTGTGGATTAATGTCCTCTGTACATGTACTACTCCAGGGCACAGTAGTAAGTGGCAATAGTCCTTAATGACTTGTACATTAGCAAGGGTGCAAACAACATGTCTGAACATATTCAAGTGTCTGTGCATATAAAGTGAGAGCAGTTGTCCTCAGGGGGAAAGTGTTTAGGAGAAGTGGGTAGTGCAATCGGGCTGAGTTGGAAACAGACTGATGACTGCTTTTAAAAACCTCACCTCGAAAATCTGTGCAAAGTGGGTGTCTCTGTTGGAGAACATGGCGTGGATACAGCGGATGGCGTACTTAGCCTGGCGGGGAGGTCCCTTCTTGGCTTTGTGTTGTAGTACCGGTAAAAGAATTCTAGAAGGAAAAAAAAAACCACCAAAGCAATCATTTAAGGAAATTACTATAATTATATATATATATATACACTATAAATACTATATCATTCCTGCAAGGAGAATTTGGCTCTGCATTTAACCCATCCAAAGTGAGCACGCAGTGGGTGGCACACTGCAGCGCCAGGAGAGCAGTTAGGGGTTCGGTGCCTTGCTCAAGGGCACTTCAGCCGTGAAGGTGGAGGAAGGGGAAGGTGCTGCTCTTTTCCCCACCGCCACACATTTTTCCTGCTGGTTTGGGAATCGAACCAGCAACCTTTAGGTCCCAAACCCGTTTCTCTAGCCATAAGGCCTTGACTGCCCCAATTTTACACTTTTCAAAAATGTACAAACTGTATAAGAAAGACACTCACGATTTGATGTGTGGGAAGCTCTCCTCCAGTTTTCCGCCGGTGTTTTTAAAGATCTGCAGCGCCGCCTCTGCCACCTTCTCGTCGTCCATTTTCAAACAGCCGAGCAGAGACTCGAACGTTTCAGCCGAGTGGAAGGACATGGGGTGAGTAAAGGACAAAACCTGCAAACACACCCTTATTAGACTCTTTTGGAGTGAGGTGATGGAATACAAAGAGAACAAGAACGGAAGTACAATCTGCGTTCTACTGAGCCAATCAGACTGCACCCTTTAAGAACGTGGAGAAGCAGCGTAGAGCAAGAAAAGCGTACAAAAAAATGCCTTAGCCTCCCCAAATGTGTGAAAAACCACAAAACAAGTAAACATTATTTTATTAAATAATTAAACATTCTAATTTAATAAAATAACGACTCTGTCTTGAACACATGCAGAACTGGATCCATGGCTTCACCTTGAGCAGCTCCAGTCCGGCTCGGATGGCCTGTTCAGTGGGAACGCCTTCATCATCGTCGTCCGCTGTTCCTTCTATAGACTTGTTCACCTGCTTTATAAGCGCACTGTGAAAGAAAAAAACATGGGGGGTGTGTGTGTGTGTGTGTGTGTGTCAGAGTCAGACTCATCCAAACAGCATAACATGTCCGCATGAAAGACAGGAGCACCATTAACACGAGGTACCTGATTGACTCTGTGTCGATGTGAACAGGAGCGATCCTCTCCAGTAAGAACTTCACCATCTCGAGGAAAGGGTTGCTCGGCTGCTTGGGGCTACCCAGTTTTTTTGTGATGTCTTTCTGTAAAAAAAAAAATGAACAGGATTAAAATGGTTACAACATCCATAATCTGATGAGGGTAAATCCGGGGGTGCGCGATAGCCACAATGAGAACGGATTAACACCCCATTTATGATGAAATTCCGGATCCTAGAAAACACTGCAAGTCATCTTTCATTCGTTCAGTAAAAGTCACTGTGGCAAAAAAGAAAGAAAAAAAAAAGGAAAGAAATTATTAAAAAAAAAAAAAAGGCAGACGCTTTTTCAACTCTGGAAATCTTGGCAACACTTCCAGACAGTCATGTTGAGTTTAACTAGGGGCCATAACTCATAATCCCTGACCTTCTACCAGGAAAAGGTTCCTTCAACTCAAACTCATGATGACATCAAATCAGCATGGCGGCTCATAGCATCCCAAACAAACCCAGCATTTTAGAGCCTTAAAGGGAAATTAAACACAAACTTAATAAAACCATGCAAGCATTTCTATTAAAGCATGAATTTTGTATGTACATCAATTACACCCCCCCCCCCCCAATAGCAATAACTACACAAATACAGTTCCAGCGCCATGTCTTTCATGGGATCGCCATGCCTTTTTTCCCCACGCACCATGCCCTTTTGACTCCACCGCCATGCAGCTATGTTGTTATTTACATGCTATTTTTTTGCAAGTGCATGCAGTTATTTTCCATGCCTCCATGACCCTGGCAACTGGATCTGCCACTTCAGAACATTTAGTCAGTGGGAAGTAACTTTCTTCCCTTAACTGTACATCCATGTGCAGCACGCATCAGCTTGACTTGTCTTCTGCGATATTAACGTTCAACTAGCATCCCATTTGAATTAGAAACAGTGGCAAATCGATATATATATATTACACATATTGTCAGAGACAGATCTATATATCTACTTAGGATATATTTAGATCACATCTATTTAAAAATGCCAAAACGTGAAAGACGGCTGAAGGAGTTTGGTCAATATATAAATCAGTGTTTAAATAATGCACTGAATTACTTTAATGTTTGTAAATTTATCATCTTCAGTGTTTACATGTAATTGTTTTTTTTGCTTAATTGTATTAATGTATGCAACTCTTCGTGTGAATGAATTAATATTTGTAATTACTGTTTACATATGATATGTAGATAATAATTACAAAAATTAATTCATTGACGCAAAAAAAAGTGCCTACATTATTACAGTTAAGCAATTAGGTTTGAATAAAAACACAAATAGTTCAAATACATAAAAGTTAATTCTTTTAAATAGTTATAAGTTACCATACATGCCACCACAACTCATCAGACAGAATGCAAGTTTTAACGCCCCATGCAAGTTTATATCTGATGTTAGTTTAATATCTGTATGCTGCTATTTTTGCTCGTCTTATGTAAACTGAGGGCTCCATGTCCAGTCATTTCAAACTGGCTTTAAAGCAAACAAACAGAAACAAAGTTTGGAAGGCTTGCCTTTCATTCCATTTTAAATGAGTTCTACGGTATTTACTTTGGACCAGTACTTTACAGTGCGTTGTTTTGAGGATTGTAAATATGCATGGGTCATCATTTAGCTAGCTAGTTTGTTGAAAATATAAATATGGAAGGCTTCAATGTTTTCCCCGTTTTGTAACCCCAAGGCACACAATTCGAAAATGACAAAATTCTGAACTCTGACTTCCGGCATTTCGAGTTAAGCCAAACACACAAAATGCTTCACGCAATTATGTTGGTCATTAAATACATGTGTTGTAATTAGTCTTTAAAACCATAAAGGAAATTATTTGTGGTTGTGTTTCTTGGGAAATGCTGCATGGGAAAATAATCACATGATCAACAAATGAAGATCTATGAACATATATCTTCAATATATTTTCAATTATGACAGAAAGAAAAGGTTAATCATATAATGAAGTTAAGAGAAAAGACCTTACCACGCACACCTCCGCCTGTTTGCAGGAACAGGTTGGGCTGACCAGCGTCTCCAGTTGCTTTCTGATCTTTTCATCCTCCTCCAGAACCTGTGCCAGCTTCTTCACAAAGTCCTGTGCCTTCCCTGGATCGGGCAGATTCCCTAAAATAAACAAACAAACGAATAAATAAATAAATAAATAAATAAATAAATAAATAAATATAGAGTAGAGCCGCCAATGCAGCTGGGCTGTTTCTACACACACACACACACACACACACACACGTGTATATGTATGTATACACACACACACACACACACACATATATATATATATATATATATATATATACACACACACATATACACACACATACACACACACACACGATCTTTGAGAAATTAGAGCACCACAACACGTACTTGTGATGACCATGACCTTTGAGAAGACCGCTTTGTTGTAGGAGTCCGACTGAAAGGAAGAAAAAAAGTCTCTTTTAATTGAACTGTCAAACCCAAAACAGGACAATATCATGTTCAAGGTCATTACTGTGACAGAGAGCAGACAGCACATACTTTTGGCTGTTTAACGAGATCCAGCAGGTCTTTGACATGGTGTCGCAGCATGTTCTGGCACTTCCACATTTCATTCAGGGCTCTGGGAATAACATGGTAAGATAATGTGTGTGTACTTGACATTTCCATATACAACTTTGTTTACTGTATACTAAAGTACACAAAAAATACCTGCTAATGCATTAAGTGAGGAATAAAAACAAGGAGGCAGGCTGTAGGATATAATGTGGCAAATAAGAGTTACTAAAAGTTGATATAGTGCTTCCGAGTGGCGCATCGACAAGGTTTGAATTCGGGTTGATGCCTTAGCCATCCGTGACCGGGAGTCCATGGAAGCTAATTGGCCGAGCTCTTACGGGAGGGAGGGATAGCATACGCTCACTTTCCTGTTCCAGCGATCATTAGCCAATCATGGGTGTCTGTGAGCTCATTCGTACGAGGGGGCTGGACAGCGCTTTCCCTCCGAGTGTGTTATGTAACCTCCAAATACACGCGTACAGCAGTTTGAAAAGAGGCAGGTGGCAGCATCACCTGTCATGAAGGGGGCATGTGCATGCTTACACCCCTCCCTGGTTGGTGGTGGTTGCTTGGAAGGGAAGGAAATACTTGGAATTGGATATGATTAAAATTTGGGGAGACCTTTTTTTAACCATTTATAGTTTGTGGAAGCATTTATTGTTGTGAAAGTTCCACAAAACGATTTACTTCCCATTATAAACAGATGCGTACACCTGTACCATTCGCATACGAAATGCGCTGTCCTGCCCCCTCGTACGAATGAGCTCACAGACACCCATGATTGGCTGACGATCACTGGAATGGGAAAGTGAGCGTATGCCATCCCTCCCTCCCGTAAGAGCTCGGCCAATTAGCTCCCAAGGACTCCCAGTCACGGATGGTTGTGGCCCTTCTTTCTGTCTCTCTTTTGAAAGTAATAAAGAAAAGAAACTACTGCCTGGCGTTTAGCTGCCTACATGTGTTAAGGTCACAGTGACCTTGGCCTTCAAATTCTAATCAGCTCATCCCTGGGTCAAGGTCGGAATTTGTACAAAGTTGAAAGAAAATCGCTCAATTTGTTCAAGGTACCACATTCCCAAGAATGGCCCAGAAAGAAAGGACAGGCAAGACAGCCCCAAAACATGATGCCTGCAGGGGAACTTAAAAAACAACAACTAAGCACTGGCACTGGAGACTCCTTACATAAACTTTTTAAACCATGACCAATTTTTTTAGTAGCAATTCATTTCCCATGTTAAACGAGTGCATTAAAATAAGTGAATAATGCACCTTGTAGCTGGAACTACTCCAGAGCTGCTATTCTAGGAAACTAACCAGCACCTAGTGACCAAGCAGACAGGAGCATGAAGGAGCAATGTTTTATAATAGAAGATGAACAGACTGTACAGAAGGGAAAATTGGACTTACTTTACTGCGTTAGAATCCAGCGTAGCATACAGGTAATACAGACACTTCATGCGTTCTGTGGTCTCCAGATTATGAGGCACCATGTACTGGGCAAAGATTCTCTCTACCAGTAATCTGGAAATCAAACAAAATCAGACAAGTGAGTGACGAGCGATATAAGAGCAGCAGAATACAGATTTAACACTTTTGCTAAATCAATAATAATAATAAAAGAAATCCCCAATCTGCACTATTACAAATAAAGGTTTGCTCCTGTTGTTCATTGTACTGCAATGTTATATTTTGGTTATGTTTTGGTCAGCATTGGCTTGTTTGTTATACTTTAAATTTTTTTTGGAAGGGTGGTGTATGGACCAAGTAACATCTCAGGA
The DNA here is from genome assembly GCA_028564935.1 of Neosilurus hyrtlii. Classification (NCBI taxonomy): domain Eukaryota; kingdom Metazoa; phylum Chordata; class Actinopteri; order Siluriformes; family Plotosidae; genus Neosilurus; species Neosilurus hyrtlii. Next base: position 25,057,364 of record JAOUQZ010000049.1, on the reverse strand, counting down.
CATTGCAGAATTGATTTGGTTCAAGTTCTGGATCCAAGATTTTAAATTTTTTTTAGGTTCTTTAACATAGCGAGAAAAATATCTGTTATGTCCTATGACTGAATGATCTCTACTGTAACTCCTGTTCTACCTTATAGACCAGGAACGATTTTGTAGGAGATTTAAGTCAGTTAGTTTCAGTACTTAATCTGGACTTTTCATAAAATTAAAGAAATTTAAGAAAAATTCTATGCAGGAAATTAGGTATTCCTGAAAAAAAAAATAAATTAATGATTAAAAAAACAACAACCCTACTCTTGTGTAAATACACATATAAAGCAACATATTTTGTGAATCTGGGCCAAAAATTCGACTTGATTTGGCCTTGCAATAAACGAGTAAGTAAATGAATAAACAAACAAACTATGCACTTGACCGTTTAAACGAAAAAATGGAAACTCAAGGTGCACGACTGAGACACTGCAAACAAATCTAGATTGTGTAACTAATTTGCTGTGTACAACGATGAATACGTGAGATGACAATCTTGGTCATATAAACAAATTTAAAGCCATTAATAATAAATGATGAATATTTTCATGTGTTATGTATTATGAAGTGGCACGGTGGCGCAGTGGTTAGCACGTCTGCATCACAGCAAGAAGATCCTGGGTTCGATTTCTGGGCTCGGGGCGTTTCTGTGTGGAGTATGCATGTTTTCCCCACGCCTGCATGAGTTTCCTCTGGGTACTCCGGTTTCCTCCCACAGTCCAAAAACATGCACAGTAGGCTAATTGGCTGTTTCAAATCACCCCAAGGTGTGAGTATGAATGGTTGTATGAGTGCTGCCCTGCAATGGTCTGGCGAGCTGTTCAGTGTGTACCCAAACTTCGCCCAGGGTTGGCTGAAATGGTCTCCTGCCTCTCCATGACCCTAGTCGGATAAAGTGGTTTGGCAAATTAAATAATTACTTTCTTTTTTTATGCTGCTGTACAGCGCATTGATAAAATTTGTGCTTTATAAATAAATTTTACTTAAAAAAACTTATCTGGCTCGTTTAAATGCACACTGATGTTTTTTTTTTTTTATCAAGTGTAAATGGCATTTCAACATATTCACTGTGACTATATTTCATCTCTCAGGCAGCACACTCATCACTACGATCTACAAACACTGATGTGCAACACAAATACAGAGATGCGAAAGAATGCTGTGAAATGTCTGCAAATATACACAGAAGTGATTGTCAAAACCAGAATCATCTCTCTCGCTCACTCGCCGTCTCTTTCATCTCACTGCTTTAGATCTGTGTGCAGTTTACTGATTACATCCATGCCTTCTCCCTGCAGCTACTCCATCCTCTATCCCTCTAGGGGGCGGGGGTTGTGGGGGAGTGTATATTCATAGCACACTACATCATTATTATTCCCTCACACAGCCCTGGCACAGCGCAATAGCCAGAAAGCGATAGAGCTGATGGCAGGATTCATGAGAGAGAGAAAAAAAGAGCTTCTGGATGAGAATCATCTCTACTGAAGCACGACTAAGCATTTAAAAACAAACTGAACATCTGGTGTTGATGCTGGAACTTTCTCCCCTCGGTGTCCTCTTTACAAGAAAGTAAAAAAATGTCATGCACCATATTAAAAGTTGAAAAAACAATTGTCTTTTTTTGGTTAGGTCTAGAAATAACCTAACAGGGTTATATATAAATATAAAATATATATTATAAATATACATTTCTATTTCATATCTGTATTTAAAAATTTGAGTATATAATTGACTTTACAGTGTTTACATTCTGCTCTTGACAGTGTTAATTGCAGGTTATTGCCTTGATTGTACCTTTTTAAAACTGATACAGAATTTCGTTATGTGTGAACCTAATGACAATAAAGACCACTTCTACAGCAGTAGAAGAAGGAAGATAAGATCGCAAGCTACATTTTTCCGCACCTGGTTAGCTAGCTGAACTAGCACAAAGCTATAAACATCTCACCAGTACACTGTTAGGGAAAAAATGAAAGCTCATATACAAATGTGTATATAAATTACAATACTCGTGCATTTACTCATGAGCTCGCCCGATATGGTGTATTACTGAACAAGCGCAGGGACATAAACTTTCAGCCAGAACAACGCGCTGATGCCCCCCAACACCACACCACACCTTATTTCTAAGTAAAAAACTCAAGTAAAACCTCTCACCGGTCATCGATACTGTTCTGGTAGTAAATGTGCAGCAGTTTGTCTTTAATCCAGGAGATCTGTTTGACTGCTTCCTTCCCCGCCTCGGCCTGCAGAGCGTACTTCTTGTAGATCTGCGCGAGTCCCATCATCGCTTCTTTACGCACCCTCCACTGAAACACAGACATTTTCGTAAGGAATAAGGAGCTCCTGGGAAGTGTGTGATACACATTTCTCACCAAAGCAAATATTGGGATAATGATTAATACCAATCTTTTATTTTATGATCAGAAGTGGTTGTATTTATTTAACTGTGTACTAATGAATAGAGAAAGCCCTTTAGAGGAAAAGCAAATCATGTTTCCGTCAATCATTTTCCCTGGGTCACATGGGAATTAAAAAAAAACAAAACGTTTGCTCCACATCGGGGCACATCCGGTACTGAAACAGCATTTATTATTATGTTAAAATCCCAGTTTTCAGTAGAGCATGCTGTGAAGCATGAAGACAGATGTAAAATATCTTTTACGCGAGGTATCATTTATGCAGGTGTACAGACTGAGCAGCAGTTAAATATTCCCCCGAATGTAATCTGAAGGCTGCAGAACAGCTCTACGAGAGTTATGGTTCGATATATTTCACTTGGCCTGTTCTGCCTGGAGGCCCAAAGAGGCTGCAGATTACATTAGGAAGAGAAATGGAGTGGAGCTTGAGAGAAATCTCAGAGCTAATGAGCTCCGGTCAGCCAAATGCACTGATGTCACAAGGTAACAGGGGCTTTGTTCTTTTTTGTTTTTTTCCCCAATACCGTTGATGAGGGTGTGTAAAGAACTCACCCGCTTGTCGAGCGTCCTCTCTCTGACAAAGTTCAGCAAGTGATCGTTGACGAGAGAGAGGTCCTTTTTCGACGCAGTCACGATGGACACGATGACGTCATGGCGAATGGCTTCCTCCGGATCATGAGATCGCACTTTAAGATATTCTGAAAGCACAGAGATGGACAAACCTGAACTGTAATCATTGTTACTTAGTTTGGTTTAATTTGCAATCACAGAAAACACACATTAGTCACAGTCATAGAAGACAAACTGGTCTCTAAACGTTATACAGAGGGAATTTCAACAGGGCCGTGCTCTCTCAAATCAAGAACTGGCAAGACGTTTACTAACTGGAAGTGACCATGACATTTCATCACATTAAACCTTTTCCAGCCCCCAACCCGAACCCCACCACCCGAAAGGCATCTCCTGCATCTTTTTCCACTCTTCACAAAAGTTAAAAGCTCCACCCTTTCCACACATGGTCATGGCCACAAACATTAGGCTGGATTAAAAAAAATTCCCAATTTCTCCTTAGTGCCCGCACCCTGATTTTTTATTTATTTTGAAAAACCATGGTCAAAACCTTGAAAAAAGCCTCAGACAAGGTAAAAACAACACAGAACGCATGTTAGATGCTGTGACTGTGATTCTAAGATTGGTTTATTGGTTCGTTTTTGGAACTGCAAGGCGGCTGTTCTAGAGACAGTTCTTCATCTAGGGCATATTGTATAGCTTCAGTCACTTTATGTGCATTTTAGCTAATTTCTCCATTATTTATTTGAAAAATAACAACACCAAAAAAAACAGTAATCCGATGTGTTCTCGTGAGTCAAATCCTTTACCTGTTAGATCTTTCGCCAAATCCGGATGATTCATCAGGCAGTGACTGGCAAACTTCACACACTCCAGTCGAATAGGAACGTGGATATCGTTGAACCTGCGAAAGGGAAAAAAAATATCAAACAGGCAGAAAAAGAGAGAAAACTCAATAATTTTTGTTGAAACTAAAATAATAATGATAATGATGGTGGAGGTCCGAGGATGCTCTACCTCCCGAGGTAGCACTGCCACAGGGGTTTGTTCTGGGAGGCGAGCTCTGAGTCTTTTGCACCGAACATCTTGGCCAAAAGCTTGACAACTTGAAGTCGTTCATCATTATCGTTACTCTGCAAACACACACAAATGACTCCTTTCAGAGCTAAAGCTGCTCCAAGTCGGTTGTGGTGAATGAACTCCTTTGCGTTGTTCAGCATTTCTGTTATTTAATTCTGAATACAACAAAAACTAAAACATCTGCGTAAATAATACGGTCGGAGCGAAAGCAACAAGCTGGGCACATACTGATGGAATCCAATTTACTGTTCCAACCATTAAAAATTGAAAACAGCATCCCACTGAGGCTTGTGATTAAATAAATAAATGATTAGATGAAAAACCTGAACTGGCAATACAGCCAACATAACGTGTATGCCAATAACCCCCCCCCCCACCCCCACACAGCAGTATGAAACGGACAGCCTAAGGGAAGCTTAGCGTAATGTTTAAACCTGCTAATGAGAACAGAGTGGACTTAATCCTGTTTTATCATCACACTTTTTGGAACAATCACTTTAAAATCCCACCTAATTCTTGACCTGTGTGTCTGATTGTGTTCTCCATGTCAGAGTTCATAATAAAGATCTTTACCCCTTCCCACCAGCCCAGCTTGCATCAACAGAAACATCACTTGCTATAACAGACGTCATGCTAAAACGTGTGTACAGTAAATTCCTCTGAACGTAACGCTATGCTATCCTCCTATTGGTGGCTTTCAGAGGAGGGGCTTCGGTCATACCTTCAGTTTAAACTCCAGCTGAGGCAGAACAGACAGGAGGAGATGACTGTCGATGTTGTAGAGCTCCAGGATTAAATCAAACACGTGTTCGGACAGGTCGCTCACCGACGTCTTACCCAGCATCAGCACCTGGTTAAAAAACTGAAAGGGGGGGGAGGATACTTCAAACATCTCCAGCAGTCAGTCAGAGCATGTGTTCAGAAAAAAATGGTCCTTGAAGCAAACCCAGGGCTGATATTCAGCATTTCCCTTTTGAGCTTGATTCAGATTTTAGTGTATATTAAAGGAAACACAAGAAAAATAACAAATGATTCTTAGGTATTTTTCCATTGTAAAGAGTGATAATAATCACACTGCCTGCTCCAAGTAACAGTGACACGCTGTGAGCGTCCGTCGTTTTGATCCACACATTATCCACCTGGGATAATGCTTTTTAATCCCAAAATAGCAGACCAATCAGACGACACCACTCCCATGTAGGATATACTAAATGTTATTTATCTTCATTTCATATAACTTAAAGGACAAAAATTAAATTCTTAAAAACGTGTGGAACGGTGGCATAGTGGTTAGCATGTCTGTCTCACGACAAGAAGGCCTGGGTTTGATTTCGGTGTGGAGTTTGCATGCTCGCCTTGTGCTCGTGTGGGTTTCCTCCGGGTACTCCAGTTTCCTCCCACAGTCCAAAAACATGCACAGTAGGACAACTGGCTGTTCCCAGTCACCCCTAGGTGTGAGCGTGAGTGTAAATGGTTTTGTGCATGTTGGCCCTGCGATGGCCTGGTGAGCTGTACAGGGAGCACCTCGCCTTTGCCCAGAGTCGGCTGTGATGGGCGCCAGCCTTTCCGCAACCCTAAATAGGATTAAGCGGCTTAGAAAAAAGAATGATGGTTGAAAGAAAAAAAATTTGATAGATGTGAACATTAGCCCCAAATACTGATTATCAGTAAAAACCTCATGATTACCTTGAATGATGTCCGACAGTAAATTACACAAGCTTGCTCATCGCATATTGATAAACTTGCTTTGCTGAGAAAAGTGTCAAATCAAGCACAATTATCTTAAATGTAAACTACTTATTAACTTGAGCGCGAGGTCTGTACAGAGAAATCTCAGCCCGGGGTCTTTATTACAGCCCGAGGCAAAACGTCCAGGAGACGAGAGCTCTCGGTACCAGGCTAATAAGTAGTTTATTATGACATTTTTAAATAGCGGCCGTTTTTTCCTTCATTTTAGGCGTTCTTACTTTTCTTATTCTGTCTGAGGCACTATCTCCAATCCACCTGCTTCAGAATAAGGCTTTTTCATCCATGTCTGTGAAGGCCTTGGTAGCTTGTTTCCTTATGATGACCAGTGAGCACTTTGCAGGACTTTGCAAACTTTTTATTCATTAGGATATTTCCTGTATAGATTTCTCTTTAAGAAATCAATAAAGGCTATTCTGGAAGATCAAAGCAAACAGTCCAGCTAGCTAATGGCTAACTTGCCTGCCTCATCATGCAGTGGTCCATACATGATTTATTGCCTTCAATGTCAACCAATCAGATTGTGTGGCCTATCATTACCGTATAATAGATACATCTCTTACACTTCATATGACTTTAAGACAATACCACATATCAAGTCTATTCCACACAATAATACTACTCCACAAGCGCAGGCTTCACACTCTGAAGTGACCAGAGTGCTCTACGCCTTCCGTCTTCATCACTATCCCACCAGCTCACTGGAGAGAATGTGTACTTGTAGCAAAGGTCTTAGAGAAACAGCAGCAGCACGTCACCCCTCACCATGCTTCTGTGGCAGGTAATAAGGATGAGCCTGGGCGAGTGTGGAATTGCATTGTGGTATTACAGCGGCTTCATACGCGGATTTCACCACATGTGTGAAAGAGTTTCAATTCGTTGCATGCCCGCTTGAGGTTGTGGTCAAAACCGCACGAGCTTGTTAAGAATTGAAAACACAACACCGGCTGATGAAAGAGAAAGCCGGTGGCAGTAAAAACCCCACTCACGTTGGTTATGTAAGGCTCGATGGACTGCGCGGTTCTCTTCAGCAGCGCTTTGGCCAGGTCGTACGCCTGCTTGTTCAAATTCTGCAAATAAAATCATTTCAGAAATATTATTCAAACACTAGCGTTTATATTATTTAAACATCTAGCGAAAAGAAAAAAAAGGAAGAATAATGATGGCTTTGAAGTATTTTCATCAAACCTGACACCATGATTATATTCTAGTCTTTAATTAAATGTCATTACATCTCACTAAATCAGACCACCGACAGATGGAGAGACAGATCGACAGGACAATCACTCCAACAAAGGAAAGAGCGTAAATAAAAGCAAGATGGAGAGCAAACGGAGCCAAGAAAACAAAAGGATGAGACGAATCAACTGAAAAACAAACAGAACAGTGGATCAGGAGGTAAACAGGGCAAGAGAGATGCTAGAGAGAAGAGAAAACACTCACAGGAAACATAAATAAATAGAGTGGTGCAAGCACAGAAAAAGAACAATAAATAAATAAACAGAACACAACACAGAGAGAAAGAACACTACAACATGAGCAAAAGAACAAGAGAACGTGAGACAGACAGAACGCTAGAATGAGAGACAGACAGACCGACTGAATGCTAGAGCATGACAGACAGTACACTACAGTGAGACAGGCAGCTAGAACACAGCAGTCAGAATGCTAGAACAATAGATCATACAGAACGCTAGAACATGTCAGACAGGATGCTAGAATGAGAGACCGAGAGGATGTTGCAAAATGACAGAGACTGAACCGTAAAACAAGAAACAGACAATAGATGATAGAACGAGAGAAGCAGACAATGCTCAAGCATGACAGGCAGACCACTAGGACATGACACAGAAACATGCTTCAGATTGCCAAAAGTCATAGAGAACACTAAAAGAGACAAACAGTATGCTAGAACAGAATGCAGAATGCTAGAACATGTCAGGTAGAACGATAGAACGAGAGAACCCTAAGACGAGAGACAGACAGACTGCTAGAATGAGACACACCGAGTGCTTGAACGTGTCAGAAAGAACGCTAGAACATCAGACAGCCACGTGTGAGGTAACTGGCCAATAAGAACCAAGTTAGTCTAGTCAGGTGTATAATGATGGGTCAAAGTAATGCACAGGACCATGAAACGTTAAGAGAATATCGGATGTGTGTTTGGTACCTTGTGTGCTGGAACCAGGTTGACCAGGACGGTGTCCAAAAGCTCCTGAGAAACCGAGTCTCCCTCACACACGATGGAGCTCATCAGGTCAACCATGTGCATGTGCACCTTCTGATTGTGCCCATTGCTGCGCACACACACACACACACACACACACACACATCAGCAACACAGAAACCTCTACCAGCACACAATGAGAATGGTCTCGTTATCTCTTACTAAGAAAAGAAGCAAACAAAGATGAGTCACGATGCACTTGTATCAGTCTGGCACTTATAAAAAAAAAAAATCATTATAATCTGGAATATGGAGCTGATCTACACACAAGACGTGTTTCTGCAGGTGTGTGTATGGGTGTGCAATGCTTGTGTGAGTGTACAAAGCAAAACATCTGCAGTGATCCTTCAAACATGAGCTCATTACTGCGACACTGCGTTTTCTCTTAGCGACGAAGTTTCCACCTAAGATGACAAACTGTTTATACACAGCACCCACAATGACGGAGTCACACCTGGGATACACACAAACACACACCACCCAACTGTCATACTGAAGTATAATACCAGCAGACAGAAAGCTGACCGCCCATTACAATACGATACATAAACCAGAGCTTTCCACTCACATCAGTACTCTGCAAATTACAAACCTGCCCTTCTGAATTATGAACACAGGGAGCTGTGTGTGTGTGTGTGTGTGTGTGTGTGTGTGTGTGTGTGTATAAGTTAAGGATCTTTGCTTGTGTGGAAGCAGAGACTCACTTGATCACTTGGAAGAGCGTTCTGTACAGTTGAGTAAATATTTCGTTGCTGTCCTCCAATTCGAAGCAGATATTATAAGATTTTACCCAAGCGATGTTCTGTCAGAAGGGACAAATAAATCAATCAATAAAATATAACGAGGGTAAATGAGTTACTAAAGATAAATTAATAAATTAAAAAAAGGGGGAGAGATGTGTGATGCGTACCTCCAATAAGTAAAAATATCGATTGAACTGGGCGCTTTTAGTGTCTTCCAATCCTTTCAGCTGTCTGGTTATGAACATAAATATATCCTGAGAGAAGGAGGAGGAGGATGACAGAAACATGAGGCTGATGTTTTAAATCCTTCAGATAAAAAAAAAAGATACTTAATGTTCAAGCAGATTAAAACGTCAACACCGGACACAAAAAGAGAAAAGGGTAAACCGATCTAAATAACAAGCAAAACGATTCCAGTGGCATGGACAGAAATTCCTCCACGATCACAACCCCGTCTTCTTACTTACATCCCGTCTGACCCTGGACGCTAAACAGGGTCCGGCCTGGTTAGTACGTGGATGTGAGCGCACCTGGGAATACCAGGTGCTGCGGAGGGGTTAGAGAAAAGAGCTGGCAACCTACCCTGTAATATATATATA
>JAOUQZ010000049.1:25013600-25041100 GCA_028564935.1 Neosilurus hyrtlii | reverse complement strand
GAAACGTTAACAGCACTGAACTCTCTCAGTCTGGAGCAGAAGACACATGACATTGACACTTTCAGGTTCATTTATCTTTTTTTAAGCGATGCGAAACAGGATGTAGATCTCAGCCACAATCTAATAATTTTGTCCCTCTCATACATAGTACATTCAGTTTATATTAATTAATATTCTTCTCACTGCCAATGTTGGTGTTAGTAATAGTATTAGTATTAATAATAATTATAATAATAATATTAGGCGGCGGTGGCTTAGTGGTTAAGGTGCTGGGTTACTGATCCAAAGGTAGGTGGTTCGATCCCCACTATCACCACTGTTGGGCCCTTGAGCAAGGCCCTTAACCCTCAATTGCTCAGTTGTATAAAAATGATTGTAAGTCGCTCTGGAAAAGAGCGTCTGCCAAATGCTGTAAATGTAATATAAAAACAGTCATTACAACAAAAAGAGACAATAGTACATGGTTAATATATAAATATATAATATAATATAATTAAAAAGTTGTAATAGAATAAACATAAAATAATTAGATTTTTAATAATTACATGACTGTAAAAATAAGACAAATAAACTAAAGTAGTAAATGTAATAGGGTGGCATGGTGGCGTAGTATGTAGCACATCCACCTCACTGCAAAAAGGTCCATGATTCCTTGCATCGGTTTTCTCCAGGTACTCCAGTTTCCACAGGCCAAAGTTATGCACATTAGGCTAACTGGATGTTCCAAGTCCCTAGATGTGAGTGTGCATGGTTTTGTGTGTGTGTATTGGCCCTGTGATGGTCGGGTGAGCTGTTCAGGGTGTACCCCAGCTTCACCCAGTTCCAGCCTCCCCGCGACTGTAATCAGATTAGGCAGTTCAGCAACTGAGAGAGTGAGTGAGGGGAATGTATTACACACATTAACAGTCAAAAAATGTTACATATAATATCTTTATTACAATATCATTATTGTCATTCATTGATTTCATTAGATTACATTTAATGTCAGTATAACAATATAATTAAAAAAACAACAACAAAAAAAAAATCCCAAAAACAATACAATTAAATAAATAATTGTATGTGTGTGTCTGCTATAAACACTGTTCTTGTGGCGTAACATGTCACGAACATAGCTGTCACATGTCTGAGTGGCGTCCTGTCTAATGAACGTCTTTTGTTTTAATCCCCCTCTCTGAACACTAAACTCTTTCATTCTGACCTAAAAAAGCAGCTGAGGATTAGAGAGCAGGGATTACATCTCTCAGTACTCCCAGGGGAGAACAAATGGATTAGATTCTTGTTTCGAGATGTGAAGTGTGGTTTATGGGAAAACAGTGCATGTTGCGTAACATGGTTAATGTGCATTGGCTTTATTCACAGGGTCACATGTCGTCTTTAATGCTCGGTGATGAAAGTAAAAGTTTTAATGAATCAGGAATGTTTTGTTATAGTAATGTAATCATTAATGAGATGGTTTGATGCATCACTCTTACAACCAAGTGTTGAGTTTATGGGGCAGTTTTGTACTTTTGTATGTGGTGATGCAGGTGTGGGTGAGTTTTTGTTCTTTACTTTTTTTTATTTTTATTTTTTTTTAAACCTGTCCTGTCCAGCATCATAGCAAGCCGAATGGCAGTCTGGTTGCTGTGTTGTGCCGAAGAAATTTGCTTTTCCAAGAGGAGGTTTGGGTATAAGGCTCCTCTTGATAATCTGATTCATTCATTCATTTTTTTATTTATTGACTGTTGAATTGTGTTATGGAATCTATATAATCTTGGTGGACCTTACTGGAGGGGACAGAAAAAGAATGAAGACAGCAAAAAGAAGCAAAAGGGAAAGCAAAAAGAAGAAAGACGAGACAAAAACACTAGTTCACAAAGTTCTCTTAAAAACTGTGTATTTTGTTTATTCAGGTTTTTAAATTATATTTGTTCAGAGATCAGAAACTGTTAGACTTTATAGATAAATATAAATAGAGGAAATCAGAACCGGGGCAAATACTTTTACGTGGCACTGTACTTCATTAATTATTGGATGTGTTTCAATCCTGAAATGCAGGACTGGGTGTTTATTAACAATGGTATATGGGTCACTTCACACAAAGTGGAGTAACTGTGTTACATGAGGACTCAAAAATTCAACTAGGAATTTCCAAGATTTTTCCTACAAGCCATAACGTATCATCCACATGTAACCCTTCCATGAAAAGATAAAACCAGGACTTCACATGGCCAAGTTTTGGATGTAATGAGGTCAAGAATGCAGGACATGAAATTCCAAAATCACAACGCAGCCAACATAGCACCACTGCTCGCTAGAACTTTAGAACTGAGCATTTGCCAAACCGCTTCAGCCTACTATGATGGCGGAGAGGCTGGAGCCTATCTCAGCCGACATTGGGCAAAGGCAGGGGCACACCCTAAACAGCTATCATCCACACCCACACCTAGGAGTAATTTGGAACTGCCAATTTGCCTGATGTGCATATTTTTGGACTGTGGGGGAAACTGGAGTACCCAGAGTAAAAACTTAATAACAATAGCAAAAAAGTTAACAGCATACAGTCCTTTTCTTAATGCTTGTTTATAAATGTGTTTGAAGGCTGCAGTCAGGCCTAAATATAAAACGACGCCCTCTGTTTGCTTCTCTTTTCTTTAGCTCTTGGCAGACTGTCAAAATAATTGCTCCAATTTCTTGTTGAATCTGAACAATTACACAGCAGCTCTTTCCCATTTTATATCTGTTTTATGTGTGTTTATTAACTACATTAACATCATGTCCATTACATCTTGGAAAACAGGATATTAATTGTGGTTCATTTTTAAAATATCCATCAGTTTGAATTGGCATTTGTAGATCTGACTTTCATGCCTAGTCAGAAGGCTGGAAAATCTTCACGTAATCATGTGGAACTGTGGATGTACTTGAATTGTGTTGTAACTTAGAGCATTAACACAAAGGTTTGACATTTGACAAAGGTTACTCTACTTGCTGTGTCCTTTTACTTTCCTCTAATGCATTTCTTTACATCTATTCCCCCCGGCCCCTCCCTCCAGGCTCTTCATTGTCACGTGGAACGTAGCTTCAGCGGAGCCTCCGGATGACATCACGTCCCTACTGCAACTGAATTCCCCGATTAAAGCGGACCTCTATGTGATCGGGTTGGTGGATATGATGTTTTTCAAATTCAACCTCCATTATTCTTACATAAAACACCTGCATTATTTTTATTGTTCATTTGAAGTTCCTAATTTTCCACTTAAAAGCTTACAAGGCTAATGTTAGCTACAGCAGTGAAACCCTTGAGTGGGTTTCTTTCTCCTGGCTCAGTTGTAATGGAGTTAGTCTCCAGAAATATATCTTCTGGGTCACGGCACCATGGTTATTGATGATGTCTAAGCTAGTGTTGCTGTTCTGTTTTTCTTTCATAGTTTACAGGAAGTGCGAGCAGCACCTTTAAAGTTCATCTCAGATCTGGCTTTTGGAGATTCCTGGAGTTGCTTCTTCATGGACACGTTGACCCCTCTGGGCTATATTAAAGTATGATTTCTTTTATTTGTATGATGAAACACAACACAGCATGGCACAAGTCATACTGAAGGTATATAAAATGGGACAAGAAGTATGAGAAAACATGGTGACAGTGCTATGACATATGAGCTTTGGGCCTGATGTTGGGAATATTCCGGTGTTAAGCTAATGACGGAAAGCGCTAGATGTGAAGAATAAATGATGGAAAGCACTAGATGTAAAGAAAAAGATGAGGAACAGGACAGGAAAAGGTGTGTTAGACATACAAGTTGGACAGCTAGAAAAAGACCTGTCTAAAAAAACAATATTGTGGATATAAGTGATCAAAATGAGTTTCCTTTGGAGGGCGTCTGGGCTCAGCCTTAGACATTGGTTGAGGAGCTCATTCATCGAATGGAGTCAGTCGAAGTAGTTCATGCATATCATTGGAATGCCTCCTGGTAGCCTTGCTTTAGAGGTGTTCCAGGCACGTCCAACTGAGAGGAGGCCCTGGGGTAGAACCAGAACTTGCTGGAGGGATTATATATCCCGTCTGGACTTGGAATGCCTCGGGATCCCCCAGTTGGAGCTGGAAAGTGTTGCTGTGGAAAGGGATGCCTGGGTTTCCCTCCTAGACCTATTGCCCCCGCGACCTGACCTCACATTAGGGGAAGAAGGATGAATGGATGGCAAGAGAGTGTAAAAGAAAGGGGTACAGAGTGTTTAGAAGAGAAATATGGATAGATAGATAGTTGGATAGGGCCCTAATTGTGAAAAGTTGGGATGCTGGGTAAAATGTAAATAAAAACAGAATGCAATTATTTTCAAATCTCATTAACCCATATTTTATTCACAATAAAACATAGAAAACATATAAAATGTAAAAATTAAATATCTATTTAATGAAAAATATTAGCTCATATTGAATTTGATGGCAGCAACATGTCTCAGAAAAAGTTGGGACAGGGCAACAAAAGTCTGGAAAAGTAAGTGGTACGAAAAAGAAACAGCGAACAGAACATTTTTGTAACTAATTTGGTTACTTAGCAACAGATCAGTAACGTGATAGGGTTGAAAAAGAGCACCTGGGCAGAGGTTCACCAATCTGATATAAATAAATAAATAAATAAATAAATAGCGTGTTAACAAATCAGAATAATCTTCCTCAACATTGCATTATTGAATATTTTATCATCTACATTAGATTATCATCCAGAGCTGAAGATCAATACTGGGTGCCTGTAATCTCCGGGCCCTCAGGCATTAAAAACAGGCACGGTGCTGTCATGGAGATCACTGCATGGGCTCAGGAACACTTCCAGAAATCACTATCTGTCAGCACAGATTTCTAATTTTCATGGATGGATAAGGGTGCACTCAATTTCGGGAGTTGAATGTGTATCTGAAACTCGTATGTTGAAGGAGTAATAAAATCAGTGGCTAACCACTGGGCGATGAATGATATTCCTTAAATCACAGATAGTGGAGATGATATCCTGTCTGATCTGCACCCGATCTCATCAGTGTAGTGATGTGATATGATCAACATGATGCTGCATGATCTCTGTCTCTTTGTGTCCCCAGGTGTCCTGCATGAGGATGCAGGGTTTGCTACTGCTGTTTTTTTCTAAATTAGAGCACGTTCCCTTTATCAGAGACATCCGGACCACATACACTCGCACTGGGATCTACGGCTACTGGGTAGGTGCATGCTGCAGGATGTTTAAATGGGATCAATAGCATATCTGAATACTATTCCTGGTGTTCTGGGGTTTATTCATTTATTTTATTCCTACTCATTTTTAATTATATTTGGACACGATATTGTTTTAAGCAACTGTGTTCTGATTGGCTAATCTACTACTAGGATATCATATACCATTAATAGTTACTTTATTAAGCTAATTGCTAATTCTAGCCAGCTGGTTGTTCCATTAATTTTTGACTTATAAAAAAAATGTTCAAAAAAAAATTAGAATGAAATGATTTGACGGTTAGAATTTTTTTTTTCATGAATTAGTCTTTTTTCCAACCAAACGTGACTTTAACGGCCTGCTGTAAGGAACAGACCTCGTGCTAGGCTAACCCGCTCTTCCCATAAGTAGTTAATAGTAAGAATGAGCAAGAACACTTATTCCACTCAGTCTCGTCGGATGACTGTTTGCCGGCTCGGCATAATTGAAACTTGTGGAATAATGAGACAACGTGAGATCCTGGAGAACCAATCAGATCGCACTGTTCCTGTGTACTAATACTGATTATTTAATGGGCTGAAGTGCCACTATCTCTTTCCTGCTCAGGGTAATAAAGGAGGAGTGAGCGTCCGTCTCACCTTCTATGGTCATTCACTGTGCTTCATCAACTGTCACCTGGCAGCCCACATCAATTACACCTCAAAAAGAGTGGAGGAATTTGAGCACATCATCAACTTCCAGACGTTTGAGGGCACAAACACGCTATCAGTTTTAGACCACAAGTGAGTGTTCAGGGATGTAACTTATTCTGTATGTAACAGGGCTTTGTCTGAAATAAATGCCCAGCTGTGATATTTAAGGAGTAAGACACTTGGTGTTGTGGTGTCACAGGAAAATATTCATACAAGACAACAAAAAAACTTGCCGTGTTACCATGAGCCGGAAACTCTTCTTTCATCACTCACTCATTTGCTGAATACTTCATTCTATTAGGTTCGCAGGGAGACTGAGGTCTATCTCAGCCGACGCTGGGCGAAGGCGGGGTACACCCTAAACAGCTCGTTAGACGATCAAAAGGCCAACATACACACCAAGTACAACCATACACACATCTAGGGGCAATTTGAAATAGCCAAATAGCCTAATGAGGGGGAAACTGGAGTATTCGGAGGAAACCCACACAGACACAGGGAGAACCTGAAACTCCACACAGAAACGCGGAAGCCTGGGATTTGAACACAGGAACTTCTTACTGTGAGCTGGACGTGCTAACCAATATAAATATATATATATATATATAATAGATTTATTTTATTGTTAAAGAAACTCACATTTGAATGTTTCATTATTCATCTTGAAACGATGAGGTGATATCCGCTCATTAAAAGTGCAGTCAGTGGTTCTAATCCAAAATGCTTTTTGTCAAATTCAGTCATGGTCCACTAGCTGTCTATTCTGTGTGCACTGAATACAAATTATACATACAAATATTTGGCGTTTGTACACAGCCCCAGCTCTTCAGTGCAAACAATCAGAAAACATTGCTCTGTGTGAGCCACACAACACTATTCCAGTCAATCAAAAACGGGGCTTCTGTGCTCAGGCAGAAATCATGAAGGGAATATTGTGTAGCTTTTTAAATATATTTTGGGATAGCATTTTTTTTTCTAGTATTTCAAAATCAGTGACTGTGACAGGTGTTTACTAATATCATGGTACCCGATACAGGGGTCACCGTTACCTGTGTACAGGGGTAAACAATATGGATTAAGTCGCAAGGTCATGTTTTGGGTATGAGCCAAAGTAAGTTGAAAATGGCGTACTGGGAGGAAAATGTGATATCGCCAAAAATATATCCTTCAAAGCATAATCTTCGACATGACCAAGTTCAAATATCCATAGACACAATCTATCCATACTAAAATACTCATGGAAAGGGTTCCATGTCCATGTTGTTGTAAAACAATAGAAATATCCACTTATTTTACTGACTTTCAATCCGCTTTTGTGGTTGCTCAGGGTATTTCCTTATTATCCATATTCACTAGCTGAATCCTCTCCCTACTTACAGAATCCCAGAGGGATTCCACCAATCATATAACGGTAAACCAATGAGAAGACTCGGTGTAAATAGAATCTGTTGCTTGGAAGACGGTAGTACGATGGCGCTGATTGGTGGAGAGCCGGATTCGTTTAGTGTTTGGATGTTGGGGAGTTTCAGATGCGGACATTCAGAAACTGGTTCTGTAACTGTAATTGCTATATTCTCCAAAGGAGCATTTCCTGATTAGTGACATACAAAGTGATGTAACTCAGTCCATTTCCATCTATAATCATGTTTTATGCCTCATTCTGAAGCTTATTAAATACTCTTTCTGAATACATCAATATCGTATGCATTCCTGATCCTGATTCACCTATGTGGAAGTAAATACCAGATCTAAACTGGATTCAGATTAAATTATTGGCACCCCCTCACTCCACACCCTGTTTTAATAAATTTGGTAATACCGCTGCTTGTTTTTTTAGGCTGGTGTATTGGTTTGGAGACTTGAATTTCCGGATCGACGACCACGGGATGCACTTCATTCGCAACTGCATCACCAGCAAAAACTTCAACTTGTTGTGGTCTAAAGACCAGGTACATACCATGTCACGATTCTGTTCCTGGAGAAACGGACCCGTGTGATACTCATGCTTTGTGTCATCTTGTCTTGTAATCCTGCTGGGTTTTTTTTTGTCTCTTCAGCTGATTATGATGAAGAAGAAGACTCCCAGCCTGCAGCAGTTTGAAGAAGGACCTCTTGATTTTCAGCCCACCTACAAATTCGACGTGAACTCGGACACATACGACTCAAGGTAGGTGTAACGTGAGCGGCCCCTGTAGCATGTTACAGGGACTTCACCTTACTCAGGTTTGTCCTCTCTTATCCTCACAGGGTACAGGCGGCTTGGCTCGGTCTTACGTAAGAGTTCAGTTCTTAAATAAACTCTCACAGACAAACCCTGACTAACCCTCTTCTCAGAAGTCCACTTTCACTATGACTGATGGACACGGTGTACCGTTTCTGTTGCTCAGAGCTGAAAGTCTCCTCATACTCAACTAGTAGTGTTAACTAGTAGTACGTATCATGTGATCTGTCCCTTGTTGTACCATCACTCACTTCTAACACTCTCATTGTGTGTCATGTGATTAAGACGATTATACTAATACCAATTTATATATGAAGAATACAAACTACTCACTCTCACGCACTCATTTGCCAAACTGCGTAATCATAATAGGGTCGCGGGGAGGCTGGAGCCTATCTCCGCCATCACTGGACGAAAGGTAGGTAGGTATCTCAGAGCCAACACACACACAAACATTCACACCTAGGGGTGATTTGGAACAGCTAGTTAGCCAAATGTGCATGTCTTTGGCCTGTGGGAGGAAACCGGAGTACCCAGAGGAAACCCACACAAGCATGCAGACTGGTTTAGAGAAACGCCCGAGCCTGGGACTTTTTGCTTTGAAATTTTAGTTTTACTTTTTGCTGTGAAGCGAACGTGTTAACCAATACACCACATTGCTGCCCTGTGTATAAATAAATACAGTAAGTATGTAGAACCTCTGGGTACTCCAGTCTCCTCCCACTGTCGGAAGATATGCACAATAGCTTAAATGGCTGTCCCAAATCACCCCCATGTGTGAATGGGAGTATGTATGGTTATGTGTATGTGTGTTGGCCCTGTGATAGTCTGGCAAGCTGTTCAGGGTGTACTCCGCCTTTGCCAAATGTCGGCTGAGATAGCCTCCCTAATAGGATTAAGAGGTTTGGCAAATGAGTCAGAATTTTATTAGAAGTCTGTATATCCCTTTTAAAAAATGTCATGACGTGACTGGAAAAAAAAAACAACCTCCCAGTATTATATGCATTTTAAATGCCACTTCACAGGCAGCAGGGTGGAGCAGTGGTTAGCACATCCACTTCACAGCAAGAAGGCCTGGGTTCGATCACCGGATGATTCTGTATGGAGTTTGCATGTTCTCCCAGTGCATGCATGGGTTTTCACCGGGTGCTCCACTTTCCTCCCACAATCCAAAAACATGCACTGCAGGCTTATTGGCTGTTCCAGATCATCCCTAGGTTTGAGTGTGAGTGTGAATAGCTGTGTAGGTTTTGGCCCTGCAATGGCTTGGCGAGCTGTTCAGGGTGTACCCCACCTTCGCCCATAGTCGGCTGAGATGGGCTTCAGCCTCCTTGCATTTCTAATTAGGTAGGATTAAGCAGCTTGGAAAATGAATGAATGAAACTTTTCTTGTGTTTTATTCTCGATGATCGATGATTTTTTCCCCCCTGTTCAAATGTGTGTGTTATTTCCTGTAAATACACACTCAGCGCTCGTCTGTTCGGATGTCTGTGTGTTTCAGTAATGATACAGTTGGCTGTGTAAGTTCAGGTAAGACTGATATCATGTAAACGGAGAGAGGAATTCAGTACATGATTTGTATGACATCACAGCAGGTGTACCGGTAGATATTGTATACACAGAAAAAGCAGATATTATACCTTTTAAAGAAAGAGTCGAGTGATTGACACAGCAGCAGCTCTTCTGTTCATCTATTTTTTTACTCGTGTGACCCACCAGTGGGAAAAAGCGGAAACCTGCGTGGTGCGATCGGATCCTGTGGCGGATGAACCCCAAACCTCCACTAGAGGGAGCAAATAAAGAGCATGCTAATGATGACAGTGATGATGATGATGGTGGTGATGAAAAGCAGAAGCAGAAACGGCTTGAGGAGCCTTCGGATGAGTATCCTCTCCGAGTTGTGCAGGACACGTACACCAGCAATATGGAGTACAGCGTCAGTGACCATAAACCCGTCATAGGCATCTTCAGACTAGAGGTAAATCTCAACTCTCCTTGACCTGCAGAGCAGTGCTGCATCTTTATATTTATAGTATGATCTACAGGGCTGTTTAAAAGTATTGGTACCTCACAGGAAAATGAACTGAAATGAAACAGTGATGTATCCGGTGTGCCCTGGGTGTACACTGCCCTCGCCCAGGGTCAGCTGAGATGGGCGCCAGACTTCCCGCGACCCTAATTAGGATTAAGCTGTTCAGAAAATGAATGTATCCGGTAATGGATGATAAAGGGATCTTTATGTGTGCAAAATTCTGTTTTGCCCTAGAGGTAGATTAAAGGAGCAATTTGGAGCAAAATAGTAATTATAGGGGGAATAAAAGAGAGCAAAACACCTCTGCTACACAGCATGGAAAATTCATCCCTATATGTGCCCTATATGTGTACTGGCATTATTTAACCATGCCCTCGTCTTATTTATTTATGTGGTGTTATTTAATATGTGGATGTTAGTGTGGCGGCGGAGGGAGTGAGCTGCACCTTCCCTTCCTCCACCTTCATGGCTGAAGTGCCCTTAAGCAAGGCACTTAACCCCCAACTGATCTCCGTGTGATGCAGTGAGAGACTGAGACTTTGATTTTATCCTTTCAAGGTCACTCAAGGTCAAACATAACAGTCTTATTTAAAAGTCCATATATGGTTTCCTATTAGAGTTCCATGACAACGGCATGTCTATCAGTACACATTTTAAAATTATAAGTGCTCAAAATTCTGTGACCTTGATTTTGACCCTTCAAGGTCACTCAATGTCGGGGGATATTGCCATTGAAGTGCATGCATACGGTTTCCTCTTTGTTTCTCATTGTATGCATTCTCAAAACTTCATGACCTTGCTCTCACCTTAACGTTTAACCTTGACATTCCAAAGCTAAATGATCTTTGGGACTCAGGTAGTGTAGTTACCTCCGCAAAAAGTAACTTTTTTTCCCCAGTATTTCAATTTGCTCAGATTAAATATAGGAGCAGCATGGTGGTGTCTCACAGCAAGAAGGTCATGGGTTCACGTTTTAGGCTTGAGCATTTCTGTTTGGAGTTTGCATGTTCTCCCCGTGGTTGTGTGGGTTTCCTCTGGGTACTCTGGTTTCCTCCCACCGTCCAAAGAGGAAGCTATTTGTTAAGCTAATTGGCTGTTCCGAATTGCCCCTAGGGGTATGAGTATGAATGGTTGTTTGTTGCTCTGCCATGGTGTGGTGAGCTGTTCAGGGTGTACCATGCCTTCACCCAGTGTTGGCGGTGATAGGCTCCAGCCTCCCCACGACCCTAATAGTTTGGTTCAGCAAATGACAGATTAAAAATATGTCCGTTTAATATTAATGATTTTGATATATGCATATATTAACTTTCCAGCTGAGGAAGATGTACAAGACTCCACTGGTGCATGTGCAGGCTGAGGGTGAATGGAGCGCCGATCTGGATGCTGTGGTGTCCTACAGCCCTCTGGAGAACTTTCCTTCCAGCTCCTGGGACTGGATCGGACTCTATAAGGTCGGGATCTCTCTCTGCATTCGACAGCTTGGCTGAAGGAGTAATGGATTAAATCTCTCTCTCTCCTCTCTCTTTACTCTCTCTCGCTCCTCTCTCTCTGTCTTTCTGTCTCACTGTCTTTCTCTCTCTCTCTCTCTCCTCTCTTGAATCTCTCTCTCTCTCTCTCTCTCGACTCTCTCTCTCTCTCTCTCTCTCTCTCTCTCTCTCGCTCTTTACTCTCTCGCTCCTCTCTCTCTCTCTCTCACTCCTCTCTCTCTCTCTCTCTCTCTGTCTCTCTCTCTCTTTCTCTCTCTTTCTCTCTCTCTCTCTCTCACTCACTCAGGTGGGGTTCCAGAGCATCACTGACTATATCACCTATTCCTGGGTAAAAGATGACCAGGTGGCCCATAGTAACAGGCTCATCCAGGTATAATGGTGCAAATCCACCGGGCGTGATCACGCCTTATGCAGAGAAGACAGTATGTATTCTTTTCATAGACAGTCTGTTTGTTGTTTACAGGTTTATGTGAGTAAGGAGGAGATCCCAGTTGTAGGTGGGGAATGCATCCTGTGCTACTACAGTAGTAACCTGCAGTGCATTGTGGGCATTAGCGAACCTTTTAAAGTGAGTATGTAAGCACTTGTACATACTTTTACGTGAACACTGATTTTCATCGTACTTTCTGTGGTTGTTTTTAACAGATTATAAACATTATTCTTCATTTATTGTCTCGCAGGTTCATGCGTCACAAGCAGCAATTGAAGAAGGCTTTTTATTTGAGAATGTTAATGCATCCGACGAAGCTTTGTTTAGTTAGGACCACAACAGGGAGCTATTCTGATGCTGATCAGTGTTGGATGCTATTATTTAAAAAAAAGACCCTGATGAAATTAAGTGCAATTTTACCTGAACATAAAACTTTTTTAAAGTTTAATTTTAAATTAATTTTAAGATTTTTTGGTTCTTCTTTAATCATTTCTATTTTGGGGGTCTTTATTTTAATTTTTATTTTATTTTTTACCATATCCCTCCTTTTTCCTCAGTGATATTTGTTGACCCCCTAATTATTTTAATAATAATAATAATAAGAGAATTCTGCACAGTACATTTTATTCTAATATCTATTATTATAATTAGTGTAATAATATTTATAGCATGTTTTATCTGCCTTTTTCTTTTCACTCCACTTTTTTTATATACTGTAATCACAGTCATCAGTGTTATTAGTTTATTATCTTTATTTAAATCTTTCCAAAAAAAGACTGTAATGTAAAAAAATGAATGAAAATATTTTGCACTGATTTTAGACACACACATTCTTTTAAATGCTGTCACTGGATAAGAATTGAATTATTTTACTTTTATTTATGCATTACTTTTATTTTTATTCATTTTCCCCCTTTCTTCCAAACCTGAGGTGTCTTCATTGTTACAGATGTTTTTGTATTGGTGTTATTTGAATGTATGATGACACTGATTTGTTGACATCTAACTTAATTTATAGTTTATAGATTGTATAAAATATATAAATTATAACTCACATTTCCTTGTGTGTATAAAGGAGGCTGTTTTCTGTGAGAATCTATAGCAACATGCAGAAATAAAATGGATCTTTATGAATATTTATTTATTGGCTTGAGTATATAATTCATACAAAATTGTGTGTGTTGCACAAAAAATAATTATTTATTATATAATAATACATTGCTTTATAAAATATAATAATAATAATAATAATAATAATAATAATAATGATGATGATGATGATGATGATGATGATGATGATAATAATGATGATAATAATAATAATAATAATAATAATAATAATAATAATAATAATAATAATAAACAAATAATAAACATTGCAGGCGGATGATTTGCTTGTTTAGGCTCCGCCTCAACCCCGTGAGTGACACTAATTTCAACGTCAATCATTTTGTTGTCCCGCCCCCCTCGGGAGCAGGCAGTGATGTTGCTACGGCAACAGTTTGTTGCCCGGTTGAAGAGAGAGAAGCTAATGCTAAACCTGGATTAGCGTCTTTATATTTACATAATTAAACAACTTTTATACACTTTAATCATCTAACTAGGTAAGTTTAAAGTTTTAAATGTCTTATAGGTAAATATTTCTCTATTATTATTTATTTCACATATGATTGTTCTTTAAGAAAAGCCCCATGAAGTATATATTAAAACATGCAGCTCCATCGTTAATGGTGTTCTCTGTCTTCTAGTAGCGATTTGACTAATCATGGTGACAAAAGTCGCAAAATAGTGAAAAAAATTCCCCATAAAAATGGATGAGAACCTGTGGGATTCAAGCTCCTGGGACAGGTCACGTGACCTGTTGTTCCTGAGAATGAAATAAATACAGAAATAAAACAGGACTCACGTGACATCTGTGGTAAACATATACTCTGTTTTTTAAAGGAGTTGGAGTTTTTTTTTTTTTTCTTTTTTTTTAAACCACAGAAACCATTTTGTCATGTGATCTCTTCAGTAGTGGTTAGCACGTCCGCCTCATATCAAGAAGGTCCTGGGTTCGAGTCCCAGGCTCGGCGAGGGTGTTTATGTTGCATGTTCTCCCTGTGCTTCAATGGATTTCCTCCGGGTACTCCATTTTCTTCCCACTGTCCAAGACAGGCACATCAGTCTAACTGCCCTCAGGTGTGAGCGGAAATGTGAATGGTTGCGTCTGTGTTGGCCCTGTGATGGTCTAGAAAGCTGTTCAAGGTGTACCCCACTCGCGTTTGCCCAGAGTCGGCTGAAATAGGCACCCGCCTCCTAGTGGGAGTGAACAGTTCAGCAAATGAATCGAGGGTGGCTTAGTGGTTAGCACGTCTGCCTCACAGCAAGAAGGTCCTAGGTTCAATTCCCGGGCACTGGTATTTCTGTGTGGGGTCCCCATGTTCTTCCAGTGTTTGTGTGGGTTTCCTCTGGATGCTCCGGTTTCTTTCCACAGTCCAAAGACATGCACGTTAGGCCAATTTGCTGTATGTGCTGTATGGACGTGAGTGTGGTTGGTTGTGTGTCGGCCCACGCCATACTTCGACTGTTTTGCGTTTGGACTATGGACCAGATCCGTTTGCCAGAACTGTTCCAAATGCCAGTACATCAGTGCATTTTTGGCCCATTGCCCAGTAGCATTCTGGGGTTGGAGTAAGTGGTTTTGCAAATAAGTGAGTGAGCAAATAAATGAATGAATCTCTTGTTCACAGTAAAATGTCACAGGAACTAAAAGAATCTTCAAAGTTTCTGCCCTCTGAGTGGAAACATGCGAACTACGTGCACTTCAGAAGCGCAGAGGCCGAGCGAGCACGCTCAGAACAGCTCACGGCTGAGTGTAAGAAACTGATTGAGGAGAGCGAGAAGGCGGTGAGACGCATGCAGCAGGATGCTAACAACAGGCTGGGTAAGTGTGAAATGTGCCATGAAAGCAATCAAAGATTAATGTTGGATGTCCCATGTAACAAGATAGACCACTTAGCAATGTTCTTAAGTGGGGCCGGACTCCATGTCCATGTCTCTTTGTCTCCGGTACAACAATGGTAGCAACAAACCTACTAATTGAACTAAACCAGGGGTCTCTTGCAATTGGTTTATCTCCATCCAGAGTCTAACACACCTCTTTTAGCTGATTAAGAACTTCTTAAGGCATTAGTTAGCTGTTCAACTGTGCATGATTAGGGTTGCAGCCAAAGTCTTACAGCGCTCCAGGAACAGGGTTGGAGACCCCGGACCTACACACTCTGGGATGCTACCACCCTGAGACCTCCCACCTGCACAGCTGTATCCAATGGTGTGTGCATGTGTGTGTTCCCCTTAGAGCAGAGACTAAAGGATATTAAGTTCTGGAAGCAGGAGCTGGAGCAGAAACTGCATGAGATGGTTCACGAGATCGAGCTGCTCCTGACTATAAAGAACCGAGTAGGAAGAGCTCTGGAGTTTTGCTCGGAGCCCCTTCATGCCACGCTGAACTGTCTTAACGAGAGGTGAGATGCTAATCCAACCACAGCAGAACAGCAAGGTTCTTTTGTCAAAGGAACATCACATCGTGGTCCACTCCGAGAATGCTGATATCTGTGAGCGTTCCTCAGGCAGAAGAGGGTGGAGATAGACCGAGTTCACGATGACGTGGAGAAGGAGCTCCTGAAGGAGAAGGATGTGATCGAGGGAGTGACGGCTCTCCTCCAGCGCACTCTGGAGCAGATCGTTGAGCAGATCAGGTGAACTGGAGACTAAGAGGTGGAGTATGTAGATGGGTGATGCTGAATGGAGAATGGAGGTTGAATCTGGATTTCTGTTCACTCACTCTTGTTCCAGACTTAACCGCTCAGCCAAATACTACCTGGAGAAAGATCTGCGGGATAAATTTCAGGCTGAAAACATAGATGATTTCTGCTCCCGGCTCAGCAGCACTGCAGCGAGTGTTAAGGAGAAGACTGGAGTGGGACAGAGTGCTGATGGAGGGTAAAAACATCAAGAATTTAGAGCAAGGGTGACGAACACATTTTCACTGAGGGGCACATCACTATTTTTTTAGGTATAGTAATCACTGAACATCTGATTAAAAAGGGGCAACCATGAAATCTGCATGGCAAAAGTATTCGATTAGGCATTTGTACACTTTCCCTTTATTTACTCTCTCATTCCTGTCAAACCCTTGACAGCGAAAAGCTAGCTCGCAATCTTCCTTAAGTCATGAATGACTAGCTGTTTATTTGAATTAGGTTGCCGCCACCTAGTGGATGGATGATGGTTGAGGCGATTGGACATCCAGGGGTGACTCAGGGAGCCACTCACCCTCCACATGGAAAGGAGTTAGTTGAGGTGGTTCGGGCATCTGATTATAATGCCTCCTGGTTGCCTCCTTTTAGTGATGTTCTGGGCAGGTCCAAGTTGGAGTAGGCCACGGGGTAGACCCAGAACTTGCTGTGGGGATTATATATCTCATGTGGCCTGGGAACGCCTCGGGATCCCCCAGCAGGAGCTGGAGAGGGTCGCTGGGAAGAGGGATGCACTGGTTTCTCTCCTAGACATGTTGCCTCCACGATCCTACCTTGGATCAGTGGATACAAATGGATGAATGATGGATGGTAATGGTTGATGCATATAAAGTATGATAGTCATATTCTTTGAAAGTGCTTAGATGGCAAAACTAAGTTGCCAGAACGGATTTTCGATTTCGACACCGACAGTAACAGTCAGAAATTAAAGTGTAGCTTTTATCCAATGTGGGTGGAGACTAATTTCAAGGAAGTAGGAAATGAAGAGGGAGTGTGTAAATAAAATATATGATGCAGGAGATTCTTAATGAGTACTGATCATCATATCTTTGAAAATTAGTAAGGTTTGTCAGATGTCCCACTCGCCCTGCGATGGCCTGGCGAGCTGTCCGGGGTGTACTCTGCCCTCGCCCAGAGTCGGCTGAGATGGGCGCCAGAAAATGTGAATAAGCGGTTCAGAAAATGACATGACATGACAGATGTCCCACTCAAGGGCGGGGCTTGGGGCCTCTCTTCCTCCTTAAAAGATTTCATTTACTGAATGTTGCATCCAGGTTTGTAAATGCTCCACTATGAACCTGTTTTGTTGTTCATCATGGCCTTTTTAGACTTGCGGTGACACCGCAGGAATGGGAGACGTTCTCTGATGTGAACATCAGCAAGGCCGAGAAGGAGAGGAATAACTCAGCGTCTCTGCGAGCGCTGGTGGAGAACTTGCTGGTGCAGACAGCGGCAGATGTTCGGAGGCAACACGAGGCCGCTGACTCAGCCCTGACGCAGCGCATACACGAGACCAGAAGTGCTAAGGCAGAGCTGGAAGATCAGCTGAGCAAGGTGTTAAAGCTTTTTTTCTTTTTCTTTTTTTAACAGAAATGTGTATTTAATTTTATTTATGTTGACTGAGGACACTGTTGCTTAAAGCTAAACAATGATTTGTGCATGAAATAAAAACCAGCACTTCTTGTTTCTCTTTCCTGACTTGTGAAGGTGCTTGCAGAGATCGCGAGCCAGGAGCAGAACCTCGCTGCTCTGAAAGTGGCCATCGGTGGTAAAGAAGAGCCACTAAAGGTGGCGCAGACACGGCTGCATGCGCGCAGTCAGCGACCCAGATTTGAGCTGTGCAGCGATCCTGCTCACGCCAGCCTGCTCTCCGAAGTTCAACAGCTTACAAGCCACATCTCCAGGTGAAAGAGCATCTCCAGGAACTAACATGGTTCCAGGAAGTTGCACGGTGGTGTAGTGGGTATCACATGCGTCGGCAAGAAGGTCCTTGGTTCGAGTCCCGGGGTTGGTGAGGCCGTTTCTATGTGGAGTGTTCTCCCTGTGCTTGTATGGGTTTCCTCTGGGTACGCTGGTTTCCTTCCACAGTCCAAAAACATGCACGTTAGGATAACTGGCAGTTCCAAAGTGCCCCTAGGTGTGAATGTGAATGGTTGTGTGTGTGTGTGTGTGTGGGTGTGTGTATTGGTCCTGTGTTGGTCTGGCAAACTGTCTTCACCCACTATCAGCGTGGTTGTGTAGCGGTTAGCTCGTCTACCTCACAGCAAAAAGGTCCTTGGTTCGAGTTCCAGGTTCGGTGTGGGCGTTTCTGTGTGAAGTTTGCATTTTCTTTCCATTGGGTTTCCTCTGGATAATTCAGTTTCCTCCCACAGTCCAAAGACTTGCACGTTTGGCTAATTGGCTAATGTGGTTTGAGTGTGAATGGTTGTATGTATTTCCTGGGATTGGCAAGGTGTTCACGGTGTACCCTGCCTTTGTTCATAGTCGGCTGTCCGTGACCCTAATAGGTTTGTTTATGCGGTTCAGTAAATCAATAAATGAATAAATAAGCAAAATAATTTTACTATAAACTGGTTAAAAAACATAGGATTTGATGGTAACTCCGTGTCACACCACCATCATTGATCATATTTCTGTATCAGCACACCTCAAGTTTTTTAGGCCTCGTTTGACTGGATTTTTTATTTTTTTTTTAAATCACAGTTTTTGTTTGTGTGTATTTCAGGCTGAAAGAAAGCCTGGCCGAGTCCGAGATGGAGCTCAGAGCCCTGAGCAGAAACCAGCTGCTCCTGGAGGAGGAGATCCTGGTCAAATCAAACTCGCTGTACATAGACGAAGTCATCTGCACTCAGCTCCGTCAGCCAATCAACATTCACGACTTCTGATGGAACACACAACTCGTCTACAGAGTGTAGGAACTAAAAAAATATAGGAAATAAATCATTCAGGAATGCTACACTGACTATCCTTGTCTATTTGAATGCACTATCCAAAGTCTATATTGCATGAAGTCTTCTGATAAAATGGATTATTGATTTTGGTATGAAGGAGATAGAAAATAAAACGGCTTGACAAAAGTGTTTGGTTGTTCTGTTGATTTTATTGTAAAACAGTGGCTCGGCTCCATAGGCTGCTGATGAATCATCCCAAGGGTTTCATCGTTGTCATCATCATTGTTCAAAGAGACGTGAATTGCCGATTACTTGAGACTTGAGTTCTAAAGCTGGACGTCTGTCGACGATGTTAGACGTCTGATTAGGGTGACACGGTGGCGTAGTGTTTAGCACGTCTGCCTCACAGCAAGAAGGTCCTGGGATCAAGTCCTAATCGTTTCTATGTGGAGTTTCTCACCATGCTTGTGTGCAGGGGCTTGTCTTACGGTTGTCACCAGCACTATCCTCTTCTTTGTTGTCTCTGTGAACAGGCTTCAGGTTAGCCATATCACTGCTACGTCCTGATATTTCAAGACGTTCGAAGTCTGATGAACCAGTCTTGAGTTTTATTGCAGGCTGCTGACTTCAGACAGCTTCTTCCTCGTCATGGTCACTTTGGCAGTGTTTCGGATTGTTGAACAAAGTTTTCGGCTGATCTGGTTCATTGCCGTGGCAGCACAGAAGCGCAGTGGTTAGCACAGCAAGAAGGCCTGGGTTCGATTCCTGGGCTCAGGCGTTTCTGTGGGAAGTTTGCATGTTCTCCCTGTTCTTGCGTGGGTTTCCTCCCACAGTCCAAAAACAAGCACGGTAGGCTAATTGCTGGTTCCAAATCACCCCTAGGTGTGAATGTGTGTGTGTAAATAGTTATATATGTGTTGGCCCTGCAATGGCCTGGCAAGCTGTTCAGGGTGTGCACCGACTTCACCCAGAGTTGGCAGAGATGGGCACCAGCCTCCTGGCTTCATTAATAGGATTAAGTGGCTTAGGAAATGAATCACATTGCCTGTATGATTTACTGTGATATCTTTGGAAGGACCAGGATCAGGGGTGCATTGTTGTATATACATCGATGCGATGATTTTGTAAATGTCATCATACTTATAGACACCTTGAACAGTTCAACTTAAATAACATTAAAGCTGGAGTTTGGTTCTTCAGTAGGCACGGGATTACTCCTCTCACCGGTATCTACTGGCAATGCCAAATCGACGTCTGAGGAGTCGAGTCTGGGTTTTTTTCCAGGCTTC
Organism: Neosilurus hyrtlii; assembly: GCA_028564935.1. Taxonomy (NCBI): domain Eukaryota; kingdom Metazoa; phylum Chordata; class Actinopteri; order Siluriformes; family Plotosidae; genus Neosilurus; species Neosilurus hyrtlii. The sequence goes on along the minus strand of JAOUQZ010000049.1, from coordinate 25,021,072 downwards.
CTTCCGAAGGCAGATTCATCCTCATCCTCATTCTCATCATCACACACATTTTGGCATCGTTTACGTTTGGCGAAGACGGTTTCGGAATTCTGAAGCTCACTTTCTCTCTGATTTGCATGAGGACCTCCAGTGCTGTACAGTTTCTGGTGTATCACTGCATGGGTTTCATGGTTATCATCATCATCATCATCATCATCATCACGAGGGGACCTGAATTGCACTTTATGTGAGTCTTTTACAAAGCCGGGACTTTGTTGTCCATTAGCAGGATTCAGATTAGCCATATCGTCACCACCCTGTGATATTCCAGGATGGCTGCAGTCTGAAGAGTCAAGCTTGATTCTCTTTCCTGGTTCCTGACTGAGGATAGTTTCATCCTCATGATCTTGATCATCGTGGCATCGTTTACGGTTGGCAGGTAAGCCTTCAGAGTTCTCATGGTTTGTTTGATTTTCATTAGGATAAGCGGGTCCAGAGCATTGCTGGTGAATCATCACAGGGGTTCTGCGGTCGTCATTATTGTCACCGGACATCTGTTGTCCATCAACAGGCTGCTGTAAACTTTCATTTTGTTGTGTGGTAAACCTGACATGTCTAGCATCCAGAGAAGGACGTGTCTCATCGTCTACGGTGTTGGTAGTGTCATACTCTACGTGAAAGGAATTGTTCGACAGTAGTTTAGTTAAAAAGAGGTTATTTAATGGAACTGTATAAATATAATCGACAGATTGTTTCAGAAGAACATGTTTATTTACATATGTGTGGCTTGAGAATGTTCATAAGAATGCAGCCTTTGATAATTAACTGATTTTAATACATTGGGCATTGACCGTCATACTCTCCCAAAAGATCCACATGTACTATGCATTACAGCAACATTTTTCAGACCTGTAGAGCTAATCACCAAGCCAACAATCTACCTGACCTACAGTTAACATTCATTCATTTTCTGCACTGATCATACTGTTAGGGTTGTAGGGAAATGAGCCAATCCCGGCTGACTACAGATGAGAGGGGTACACCCTGAACAGGTCGCCAGTCTATTGCAGGACTAACACAGACACAACTATCATTTATTCGCTCTTCGGTGAACTGTATAATATCCTATTAGAGTTGCAGGGGGGAAGGCTGGAGCCTATCTCAGCCGACACTGGGTGAAAGCAGGCAACACCCAAACCATCGCAGTGTCCCTGCCAGTCACAGAACTCAAAGCCAGGACCTATATGCTGTGAGGCAAGAGTGCACCTCCACAACATGTTGCTACCACTGTTGGCATTATCTAAAAAAAAACAACAACTCAGATAAGCTAACCTGAAATCGGGTTCAGAAACAAGCGATCCCAGATCCTTCCTGGATCTGTAGGTTCTTCCTCAGGGGAACCCATGATCTCAACCTTCAAGCCACAGAGTAATCTCCAAAGATCACACCTAGACATAGATACACTTCAGTGAACTGTAAGCCTAGTCTGATTTTTCTTCTACGTTGGCTTTGTTTGATTTTTAATGGTAGTTCAGTATTTATACCCGACCTAACTACTGCGACATCACAGAGAGCCAAAAGTGTCATGTGACTTTATACCAGAGTGTTTCGTAATTATTATGTGATATAGACCACTTCATCAGCTAACAGAATGGCCGGTTGTCCGACCTGCCTGCCTCCAGTCTTCCCAATCCTGTGCAAACCTGAGACTTTTTCAGTCCCATAATGTAGTAATGTATTCTCTACAAAGCAGGTTTTTGGGTTTCCCCGTTCTGCTTCCCGTACAAGTCAAGAGGTCAAGAGTCCTTTGCTTTGTGCCACATGGTCAACAAAGGAAGCAAATGTGTGTGTGTGTTGATGTAACCCATCACCACGTGTTGATGTTACTGAAGAGTCGTTGGGGTCTTGGGTGTAATTATTACGGGATGTAGACCACTAAGCGATGCTCATTTCAAATGATGCAAATGTAGATAAAGACATTGACATCTGCCTTGTTGAGGTAACATCACCTTTGGCCGATCGCATAAGCGTGTATGGAAGAACCACTCACTGCGCTTGCCAACAAAGATCCTGAAGAGCTGGAGTGATTACCACTCTCCTTTATGAATCAGAAGCCTGGACCCAGTACAGGAAGCATGTACAACCTCTGGAATGCTTCCAAACGTGATACCTTCGCTCCGTCTTGGGCATCAAGTGGCAAGATCATGTGATTACCATGTGATAAAGTCCTGGAGAGAGCCAGCCATCTCTAGAATTGAGGCAACGCTACTGACCAGACAGCTTCGTGGGCAGGCCACGTAGAGAGAATAAGCAAATACCCCAAAGCCGTATTCTATGGAGAACTGTTGCGACAGGGAAAACTCGACAGGGGAGCTCCACAATAGCGATAAGCTGGCATTGTGGAAAAAGATTGGGAAACAATCGCAAAGAGACAGGGGCAGCTGGAGGGCAATGAGCAGCAGCTGATGAAAAGCGAAAGCAGAGAAAAGCGTCAACCGCCCAGAGTCATCGTGTGTACTCGTCATGTCCACAAAGATGGGCGCTATCACCCTGGGACATCCCATTTACATCATGCCCTCTGCAGGCCAGAGATGAAGTTTACTCAAGACAGGTTTTTCAGCAGTCCAGATAAATAAATAAATAAATAAATAAAAAAAGCTTTTATTAAGTATCCAGCTCCATTGTGTAAACATAGACGCTTCCTTCCAAAGATGGTGTAAAGTGATCACATGACTGCTGATAGGCAAAATTAAAAGTGGATTATTTCTCAAATAAACGCTGTTAAAAATAAAGTAAAAATGATGATCTACGGTACATATAAGCAGACATATCTGAATTCCAGTTCTGCTTTAAATGCAGAGTGAAAGTGAATCTATTAGAAAGTTGAAGCAGCTCTGCGGGTGGGAAGGCTCAGCACCGCTCTCTGTGACCGAGGCTGTTGCATCACCAAGTGAGTAGATCAATTAGTAGGTGATGATGTCGCAGAGAGGGGCTACTGAGTGTGTAGGTGGTGGATCATCATAGCAGACAGACTGAGGGACAAAGAGACAGAGAGACCTCCCATAAGGCTTTACACAGATATACACCAGTGAGAGGTGTTTATAATAATAATAATAATTGCAGATCGCTCATAATTTTATTAGTAAAATGGCAAATCTAGCCAAAGGATGATTCCACACTGGAATCACATGACACCCTCTGCGTTGTATGCTGTCAATGCCACAAGTCTCGGCGATGTCACAAAAGTTCGGTTGTTTATATCCACTGTAAACAGTAACAGGTTTGAGGTTTGACACAATGATTAGTCGTGAGGATAAACTGATTCAGAGTTGGCTTTATTTACGAAGGCTGCTAGGAGGTATGTTTGTGTGTATATGTGAGAGCGGGACGTGGTGGCTTAGTGGTTAAGGTGATGGGTTACTGATCTGAAGGTCAGCGGTTCACTCACCACTGTTGGGCCCTTAATCCTCTATTGCTCAGCTGTATTAAAATGAAAATTGTAAATCGCCCTGGATAAGATTGTCTGCCAAATGTTGTGTGAGAGAGAGCGTGCTAGCATGATAATTTTATTTTGAGGATTCTGTGACCTTTTTTTCTATACATGGAGCCATCTGAAATTCCAACCTCTTGGTTTTATTTATTTTATAAACACCTAAAACTTTACGCCCATATCCTAATATGCATGTTTTTAGACTGTGTACGGATACTGGAGTACCAGCCAGGAAACCCACGCAAGCACAGGGAGAACTTGAACCCCAGGACCTTCTACGGCACCATGCCACCCTCGTATCAGATAACATGTTTTGTCTATTCACAGCATGCATGATTTACCTAATTATACCTGCAGTTAATTATTATTGATCACTCATCAAACAGTGCTAATACAGTACCAAGCTAGAGCGGTGTCATTTTAATCAGGCGTACTGAAGAGTAGGAAGCTTAATGCTGCCCTCTGCAGGTCAGAGATGAAGCTTTCTCTAGACAGGATCTTCGGCAGTTCAGATAAAATCGATAACGTCCAGTTAAATAAACGCCCAGGTCCATAATATATACATAAGACCGACGCCTCCTTCCAACGATTATATAAACCCGGGGTGCCAAACTCATTTCCCGGAGGGCCACGTCACAAAATTTCTAGGTCGTCGAGGGCCAAGTAACACAGAACATCGTTCTGCATGAATTATCTTTTACGGTAATGGTTGATGCGGTAAACATTTTTTGAATGCTCTCGCGGGTCACATTAAATTAATTTCCTGTCCGGATTTGGCCCACGGGCCTTGAGTTTGAAACTTGTGACCTAAAGCAAGGGGAGGTCGCTCCCCTTTCTGTGACTGAGTGTGTTGCATCACTAAGTGTGTAGGTCAGTTAGTAAGTGATGATGTCATAGAGAGGGGCTGGTAAGTGTGTAGGTCATGTGACAATCAAACTTTTGTGACATCACAGAGAACATGTCACTGACGTAACAGAATGCCGAAGCTGTCAATAACGTGGTCTCTGTGATGAAACAAGTTCGATTGTTTATATCCACTGTAAACAGTCTGGTGAAGTTATACGAGTTACAGTTGGGACAATGATTAATTGTGAGGATGAACTGACGCAGAGATGGCTTTATTTACGAAGGCTGCTAGGAGGTATGTGTTTGTGTGTGTGTGTGTGTGTGTGAGAGAGAGAGAGAGGGAGAGAGAGAGAGAGAGAGAGAGCTGCTGGCATGATACTTTTCGTTTTAGGATGCTGTGACCTTTTTGTTTACATTGTAAGAGCCATCTGAATTTCCAACCTCTTCTTCAATCAGTCATCATCCACTTATAAATTAGATTTTTTTAATTTTATAAATGCCTTAAACATATAACACCGGTTTTCTCCAACAGTCGAACATATGCACAGTAGGCTGATTGGCTGTTCCAAATCGGCTCTAGGTGCGAGTGTGAGTGTGAATGTCCTGCGATGGCCTGGCGAGCTGTCCAGGGTGTACCCCGCCCTCGCCCAGAGATGGGCGCCAGCCTCCCCGCAACCCTAATTAGGATTAAGCGGCTTAGAAAATGAATGAATGAATAAATTGTTCTGTTGAAACAGTTTTTTGTGTATATAAGCTCTTGTTAAAGTTAATAATGCACAATAATTTCCTTCACATAGGATACAAGTCTGGTAACTCCAAGGAAGATGATGAATGGTGGCAGAATCTGTATATGGAGCTACAGCAGTCTTTTAATGAACAAAAGCCCAAGTTTAGAAAAGGCTCACGTAAACAGCTATCGAATTCACCACGAGAGCACGACGACGATGATGACACACCTGGAAGCACTGCAGTGATTCGCCAGCAGTTTTATGGACCTGATGGTCCTAATAGAAGCAAAAGAGAGGGTTCTGAGTGCACCAGTAGTAAACAGTGCCATGATGATGAGCAAGAGCATGGGGAAGAACCTGCCACCAGTCAGCAGCCTGTAAAAAGACTCAAAGTCCACTCGCCAGATTCCGAACATCCCGAAATGTCATCGTATCATGGTGATGGGGTGAACCTGATGCCTGCTAATACACAACAGAGGTCCAGCTTTAGAAAAGGCTCACTTAAGCGGCTATACAAGTCTCCTCGAGAACACGACAATGATGATGACAACCATGAAACCATCGCCATGATTCGGCAGCAACTTTATGGACCTAATGGTCCTTATGGAAACCGAACAAACAGTGAAAGTTCTGAATGTTCACTTACCGGTTATAAACGGCGCCGTGATGATGATGATGATGATGATGTTATAGAGTGTGAGGAAGATCTCTTCAGTCAGCAGCCTAGAAAGAAAATCAAGTACACCGTTTCAGATTTCATACCTCTTGAGAGTTCATGGTGTGGTGGTGATATGGCTAATCTGCCTGGTAATAAACGACAGAAGTCCAGCTTTAGAAAAGGCTCACGTAAACGGCTGTACAAGTCTCCTCGTATATGGGACAATGATGACAACAACTATGAAACCATAGCGATGATTCGCCAGCAAATGTACGGCCCTGGAGGCCCTTATGAAAATAAGAGTAGGACAGAAAATGAGCCAAAGTGTTCTAAAGATTTATGATTCCAGGACAGCGGTGCTGATGAGGATAGTGATGAATCTCAGGACTGACTCAGGACCCAAGTCAATCTTTGAAAACATGCCACTTAAGTTGTACTGTGAAGGTGACAGTAACAATGACATCATCATTACAAACATATGGGTCAAGATCAGGTTGCAAGGAGACCATTGGTTGTTATGGGATTATTAATTAATGGGCATTTTAGATACAATTGCTAATCATACAAATGTTTTCTTTTCTTAACTTAAAGGTAGTTTTTATTATATGTGCCTTCCAGGCTCATAACGATCTTTTCATCTGTTATGAAGGATCGGTCTTCAGTATTGCTTATTGTTTACTATCTATCTTTCTTACAGTTTCCAGATGTTTAAACAACAATATTTTGAATGTTGTTAATATTGATATAGTGCATCTTTGCAATAAATTGTTCTACTCATTGGTAACATACCGTTTTCTTCTTCCCTTTGAAGGTTGTTTGAAAGAGAGCACACTCGACACTCGATTTCTCAGTTATTGCATATTTCATAATCTATGATTGTTGTTATGAAAACAGATTATTTTAAGCTTTCATTTATTACTTTGTTGACACCTTCAACTGTAATACACTTGAAAGTTTTGTAAAAGCCTATTTTAAATACTTGATAGCATATTTGGTAGAATATAAAGAAACAAATACTGTACATAAAGAAACAAATACTGCATGTAAAGCAATAAATACTGCACATAAAAAAATACTGCACGCAAAAAACATACTGCACGTAAAGCAACAAATACTGCATATAATGCAACAAATACTACACGTAAAAAACATACTGTACGTAAAGCAACAAATACTGCATATAAAGCAATAAGTACTGCACATAAAGAAACAAATATCGCATGTAAAGCAACAAATACTGCACGTAAAGCAATAGATACTGCACATATAGCAACAAATACTGCTAAATGAGGTACAGAGGTACATAATGTACAGAGGTAGTGGAGTGTGCATGTACAGTGTGTACAGAGTGTGCAAAATGTGTGCTGATTATCCACTACCTTCTCCACTACACAATGGAAGGATTATTTTGTATACTGAGCATGCTCAAGGCATTGTTTCATGGTTAACTATGAAGTATCAAGGGATGATCAATTGTCACCAATAACAAATGTGCACATAACCAACCAAACATTTAGACATGAAATATTTTATTTTCAACATTATTTTTTATATATATATATATATATATATAAGATCTTGAGTCGATTTTCCGTAGAACAGTGCTCGAAACGTCGAAGTAGAGCTAAGTATATTGTATGTGGGAAAAAATAACTACTACAATTTTATCCCGACAAGCCTGTTTTGTGGTTGCCCACTCATCAGGGGATTAATCTATAAATATATAATAGATATAAATCCCCTGATGAGTGGGCAACCACGAAACAGGCTT
>JAOUQZ010000049.1:24990386-25005708 GCA_028564935.1 Neosilurus hyrtlii | reverse complement strand
CACACACACACACACACACACACACACACACACACACACACACACACACACACACACACACACACACACACATGGCAGGAGGTGGACTTCAACACTTTTAAGCTCTAATCAGGAGCACTACAGGATAAGCACTTGTCATAATTTCCCTGTGATGTGTGAGATGAATGCATCACATATCATGACCTTTCTTTTTGTTTGTTCCTTTACACACACACACACGAGGAAAACTAACTAACTACATACAATATAACAGGCTAAATGACAACCAAAAAAGGGCCCGACAGGAGATCAGGGCCAATTAATATTGCAGCTGGCAGAACTGGCTGTAAAATCCAGGGTGCGGATCCTCTGAATATACACCCCGCAGCTCTCCTAGCCTCCCACATCCAGCCTAACTTGTGGGTATAACAATAACAAAACAGTGTTAAGATATTATTATTAATTTTTTTTTTTTTGCAGACAGTCATTTTACTTAGCAACAAGTGAATTTAGCTTTTGAAAGTGCAGCTGTATTTAGCGCAATTTTCTACAGAGCACATGACGTACAATTCGTCTTTGTACCTGCTGGAGAACCTGCTCCATGTAGCAACACCTGCATAACATTATATTATTATCAAATTGGGCTTTGCATTTTATGTGAGAGATGTGCTGAGATGATAAAAGTCTGCAACTATGAAGAGCATCATTTTTACTGACTGTGGTTTAAAAAAAACTTATTGTAGTTTTTCATTAAAGGGATGTATTTAGAACAATTTATTTTATACATCATGCTTGGTTCCTTACTGAGCTCCCCCGCTGATGTACAGTTTCCCGAATGAGCTCGTAATTTGTTATTTTGGTTTGATAGTTCATTAGGTAGACTAGTAGCACTTCCCAAACCTTCTATCAGGTTAACTTCAACCACACTCACCGGATTGTCCTGGGCCGCTTCGTCATCTCCACATCCACTGTTATGTGTACACAGATGACATTTACTTAATTATTACAGTGTAAAACTAATCAAACAGAGCTGTTTTAAAACACAAGGCCATAAAAAAATATTACCCACAGATTTGTCATCAACCAAACTATCAAGATGTGATTTTTACGGTGGGATCCGCAGCTGTCCTTTTCTGTGCCAATCTTAACGAGAGAAAGATTTTTTTCTGGAGATTAGAAAAACAATAGTTTTATCTGAATGCCTTTTGGCAACATAATACACATTTTTATGTTACAGTTGTAAATGTGATAATGAAATCATACCGGACAACTGAATGACCGGATAGGAACAACAGGCACCACCGTGTCCTGATTGTGGCCATGTCATCCTGAAAATACAGTAATACCAACACTGAAGTCATGTTCTACAAAACAATGCTCTTAAATGTGTTTGGACATTTTTTGGACACTTACATTTCATTCATTCATTCGTTTTCTAAGCCGCTTAATCTTAATTAGGGTCACGGCGAGACTGGTGCCCCTCTCCGCCGACTCTGGGTGAGGGCGTTGTACACCTGGACAGCTCGCCAGGCCATCGCAGGGCGACACTTACATTTGTGAAATCAAAATCTGGCATAGCACAAAGCTGATAGAGGGGAACTAACCTTCATGTTGGAGCGCATTTTTTTATGCGTCTCTGTAAAAGTGCTGTAAAACCATGACCTTTGACTGAGGCTTGTAGACTGTACGTCCCAGTGGGGCAAAGGCGGCAGTGAAAGTGCACAGATCACACCGTGCATCTCACCCCCTGTGGTGGGTTTGTTTTTTTTTTTAAAATGCTGAAGTGGACCTGAAGAAACAGAATAGGAAAAACAAACCCAATCATAAATTTTGCTAACTTTTTTATTCTTAATTGCTCCAGGACACTGTCTTTCAAATGGGGATACAATACAAATTTGCCTGTTATAATATTTTTATTTAATTATTACACTGGAATGGAAATACACAGTCTACATCACAAATCATGTTTCATTACATTCCAAAGGAGTTTAAAGGGGAAAAATATTATTTTACCAGCACCTTTATCAAATAATTTTTTTTAAATAAAAAATATACACAAATGGTCAGTTTATCCAGCACTGTCAAATTTTACAAGAAAATAAAGAAGGACAAAATAATTAAATGCTGTACACAGAAACACATCATTCAATAACAATTGAATTTGTCGTCATACAAACTGAGAACCATCATCCAATTTATTCCACATACGGAGACACACGTTATCTTTAAAGCAGCTCTTGCATACTTATGTTAAAATTTTAATTTCCTTCTATGATCATTGTCTTCAGAACTAAAACAAAAACATCATCTCTGCATTTTGCCCTGAACATAACAACAAAGAGGGCACTTTCAGTTGATATTTATATTTGCACGATTGCTCATTTAAAATGAAGTTAATTCTTTCTTGGAATAAATCTTTATTATAAGGGTCACTTAACTGAAAAATTATTTCTTCCATCACTGGAAAAGTTTGAAAACCATGTGTTATGATGCATGTGTTAACCCAAGGGACATTTTTTTTAAATGGATAGTAAAAAAACGTACCTGTTTTGCCGTCATTTCCTTTGTTTTGTCATCTTCTCCTTTTGGTTTGATTTATTGGCATCATTTTAAGAGCGTCATTTAGTGATTTTGACCCTGTAGACTTGCCATTGTACACGCCGATGCCATGAGACGAGCGCCATGACACTGGAGTCTGCAGGCTGCAGCCATACCCGCCTTGAGAGTTTTGGGCCTATAAAGGTGGTGATGGTTGATGGGTTTTGCCCAGGATTTATTTAAAATTTTTAGATTTTATTTCATGTATAATTTGTATGTATGAAATTTATTTCATCGATACAAACACTTACTTTAACATAAATGACCATAAAAAAATCACAGAACTGGTAATTTTATTCCACAGATCATTAGTGTTAGCAGGCATTTTTTCCCGGAAGTTACGTGAACACATTGCGTGCGGTTGTCCAGCGCAAAAAAACAAGCAGATCTATTTACCGAACCACATTTTAGGTGAAAAAAGTGTTCAAGAAGCAACTATGGCTAGAATTTTGAGGAAATGAGTGTAAATGGTAACCTATTTGATTTGATTTTTATCTATATTTGTATAAATATTACCTGTTTTACACAAACACTTACTCCTAGGGGCAATTTGGAAACGCAAGCTAAGGGAGAACATGCAAACTCCGCACAAAAACAACACCTAAGCCCAGGACTCGAACCAAGGACCTTCTTGATGCAAGGCAGACATGCTAAACACTACACCACTGTGCTGCCTGGAAACATTTGTATTTAGCCAGAATGAACTGATAGTAATAGATAAGCACCTTTAATGTACAATGGGGCCAGTGGTGTAGTGGGTGCTGGGCTCATGATTGAGAGGTTGTGGGTTCGAAACCCTGTTAGACCCCCACCGTGCTAAGAACCACTGGCAAGGTCTTAACCCCAAGACTGTCCACCCAGCAGTATAAATGGTTACCAGTAAAGAATACTGAGAAGGTGTCCAATGAACTCCAAGTCGCTTCACGCTACGAAACCGGGGATAAGCTCCAGCCTGATGAGCCAGTAGGCCCGGGTGTAAAAGCCTAAAAGACTTTACCTTACCTTTAATGTACAGTGTTACTGAACTTTTATTTTGAACTTAACATTAGTCATATATCAATATTTCCTCTGTGTGTGTGTGTTGATTTCTGATTGGTGAGTGAATAAATTAAACATCTGGACTTTTCCACATTAAAACCTATAATGCCCAATGAGAGTTTTGTAAGTGGTTTGCACATCCGTCTCACAGCAAGAAGGCCTGGGTTCCTGCTTGCGTGGGTTTCCTCTGGGTACTCCGGTTTGCTCCCACAGTCCAAAAACATGCACAGTAGGCTAACTGGCTGTACCAAATCGCCCCTAGGTGTGAGTGTGAGTATGAATGGTTGTGTGTGTGTTGGCCCTACGATGGCCTGGCAAGCTGTTCATGGTGTACCCCATGAAGCGGCTTAGAAAATGAACGAATGACAGTTTTGTAAACTGTGACCATGTGATCAAAGAAGAGTGTTTATATACTGGATTATAAAAGATGAATCTAGGTTGTGAACATTTCCTGGTAGATTCGTGAGCAGCTGTTAAAAAAAATTGCCCCAGCATGAAAATTATCATATTTAAATGTATAAAAATAAAGAAAACAAATAGCAGAGAAATAAAAAAATTAGTGAGTGGGTGTTGTACATATGGCTACCGAATCTCTCTTTCTCTTTCACCCTCTCTCTCTGTGTGTGAGTGTGTGTGTGTGTGAGAGAGAGAGTGTAAGGAGAGAGTGGGTGGCTGGTTGGGTGTTAATATTGGATTTTTGCATGCATGTGTGCGTGCATCTGTGCAGTGCAGCGATGCAGCTTTGAATAGATCATATAAAGAATCAGATGAAGAAAAAGGGGGGAGATGAATAAACAGAAATAAGGAAGGCAATATCAATTCAAGAATAACGAGAGGAAGAAAGGAGGTAGAGCTTTGACGAGTGTATAAAGTGAATAAAGAGAAGAAAACAATGGCTTAAACAATGGATGAGAGACAAGAAAATGTGGATGGAGGGATATAAAGATAAAAGAAGAAGGAGGAGAGAATAGGATGAGTGAAGATGGATGGAGGGGAAATAGGATCGAATACAGGAGGAAAGGGGGATGATGAATGGGGGAAGAAGGCAGAAGAGCATAAAGACAAGGCAGATGAATGAATAAATCAGATGAAAGAAAAGATAAATAGATGTTGGACATGAAAACAGGAGAATAGGAGAAGCGAAGGAGGAGGAGGAGGAGGAGGAGGACGGGGAGGAAATAAAAACAAAGAAAACCCAAATGTAAGACAAAAAAAGTGGGTAAAGACGACAGGAACACGAGTAGAGGAAGGAGAGGAGATGAGGAAAGACATAAAAGGAGAAAAGAGGAAAAGAATAAAGGAAAAAAGTAAGATGAGGATCATTAAGAAAAGCGTCATGGTAGCGTTATTGGTTAGCAGGTTAGAACATCTTCCCCACAGCAGGAAGGCCCTGGGTTCCAGTCCCAGGTGCAGGTGTTTCTGTGTGGAGTCTGTGCTTGCATGGGTTTCTTCTGGGTACTCCGGTTTCCTCCTACAGTCCAAAAACATGCACATTTGCCCAATTCGCTGTTCCAAATTGTCCGTACCTGTGAATGTGAATGATTGTGTGTGTGTGTTGGGCCTGTGATGGTCTGGTGAGCCGTTCAGGGTGCACCCCGCCTTTGCCGGTGATGGCTGAGAGTTGAAGAAAGGGAAGAAAAGAAGAATGAAGGGGACGGCATGGTGGCGCAGTGGTTAGCACATCTGCCTCACAGCAAGAAGGCGATTCTGTGTGGCGTTTGCATGTTCTCTCTGTGCTTGCGTGGGTTTCCTCCGGGTACTCCGGTTTCCTCCCACAGTCCAAAAACATCCCCTAGGAGTTTGAATGGTTTTATATGTGTTGGCCCTGCAATGGCCCAGTGAGCTGTTCAAGGTGCACCCCGCCTTCGCCCAGAGTCGGCTGAGATGGGCGCCAGCCTCGCCGCGATCCTAACAGCGATAATTAGGATTAAGCGACTTAGAAAGTGAAAGAATGAATGAAGGAAAATAAAGAAGTGATGACTGATTGAGGAAAAGTGAGACAATGAAAGAAGAAAAGGAAGAAAAGGGTGGAAAAGAAAGTACGGAAGCGGGAGAAGAAAGAATAAAGAAATGAAAAGGGCAGATAATTGAGACATGGACAGATGAACTGATAAAAGGGCAAGGAAAGATAGATAGCATGAGGAAAGGAGGAGGAAAGAGTGATGAATATAGAGAAGAAAAGCATGGCACAAGTGTATGAAAGAAGAATGGTGTGAACAACAGGTACAAAGGAAGGCGAGAAACGGATGATGAGAGAATAAAAGAAAACAAGCCAGAAAAGGATGTGTGTGAGGTTCAGCACGGCTTCCGTTCGGTCCCCATCCGCACACACGGTCTAATGAGCCATGAATGGAGAGAACCTGAGAGAAAATATGAGGAAGGCAGATAAATGAAGGGAGGAAGAAGGGAATAATGGCAGGAGGAGTGCATGCATGACTTAAGAGAAGAGAGGAAGGGATAAAAACAAGGCAGCAACACATTGCTGAGCTTCATTAGTGTTACAGAGAGGGGCTGAAGATAAAGTCTATGAGCCGTGACACCAGAACAGAACCCCTCTCTCTCTCTCTCTCTCTCTCTCTCTCTCTCTCCCTCCCTCCATATCTCTCTCTCTCTCTCCATCTCTCTCTCTCTCTCTCTCACTCTTTCTCGCTCTCTCTCTCTCTCCCTCCATATCTCTCTCTCTCTCTCTCTCTCTTCACCTCTCACTCATTTTCTTCACTCTGTTTCTTTTGGTTTCTTTATGATTTCTGATACTCTCAGTATTTCTCTCTTTTCCTCTTCTACTTTTATCTTGGTCTCTTTCTCTCTCTGTCTTTCTCGTGTCTGTCTCTCTCCCAGTCTCTTTCTACTTTCTGTCACTCTGTCACTCTCTCTCTTCTCTGTTTTTACCAGTTTCTTTCATATTTCTGTCTCTCTGTAAGTTTTTCTCCTCTCTGTCTTTTTCTCCTCTCTGTTTCATTCTTCTCTCTGTCTCGTTCTCCTCTCTGTCTCTTTCTCCTCTCTGTCTCGTTCTCATCTGTCTCTTTCTCCTCTCTCTCTCCTCTCTGTCTCGTGCTCCTCTCTGTCTCATTCTCATCTCTGTCTCTTTCTCCTCTCTGTCTCTTTCTCCTCTCTGTCTCATTCTCCTCTCTGTCTCATTCTCCTTTCTCTCTCCATCTCTCCCCCCCCCTCTCTCTCTCTCTCCATCTCTCCCTCTCTCTCCATCTCTCTCTCTCTCTCCATCTCTCACTCATTTTCTTCACTCTGTTTCTTTTGGTTTCTTTATCATTTCTGATACTCTCAGTATTTCTCTCTTTTCCTCTTCTACTTTTATCTTGGTCTCTTTCTCTCTCTGTCTTTCTTCTGTCTGTCTCTCTTCCAGTCTCTTTCTCCTCTCTGTCTCTTTCTCGTCTCTGTCTCTTTCTTGTCTCTGTCTCGTTCTCCTCTCTGTCTCTTTCTCCTCTCTGTATCTTTCTCCTCTCTGTCTCTTTCTCCTCTCTGTCTCTTTCTACTCTCTGTCTTGTTCTCCTCTCTGTCTCGTTCTCCTCTCTGTCTCTTTCTCCTCTCTGTCTCTTTCTACTCTCTGTCTTGTTCTCCTCTCTGTCTCGTTCTCCTCTCTGTCTCTTTCTCCTCTCTGTACTTTTCTTCTCATTCTCCTCTCTGTCTTGTTCTCCTCTCTGTCTTGTTCTCCTCTCTGTCTCGTTCTCCTCTCTGTCTCATTCTCCTCTCTGTCTTTTCCTCCTCTATCTCTATCTCTGTGAATCTGTATATGAATCTGTAAAAACAACACTTATAAGAAAGTTCACTATCATAAAGGTTGAAAGAGACCAAGCTTATTTTCAACCCATCTATCCATCTATCCATCCACCCTTGCACCCATCCTTACATTCATGTACCAATAGGTTGAGCACATCTTTCTGGTAAGAACTCTTGAAATTAGCAGAGAATTCTAGGCACTGAGAAACCCAACAGTAGCAACATTTCTAATTGAAGTAAATCTGGTACAGTGCAGGTATTTTATATAAATGTGCTTAAATTGAGTGAAATTATCTCATTTTTAGATGTTATTCCTTCTTTAAAATGTATATAATTCATCAAAAATGTCTATATTTTCATTTATGGTGTTTATCTGACCCTCTTATTCTGAGCAACTTACACTCATACAACCGAACTCAACAAGGACAGCTTGAAGGTGCTAGAATTCAAGCTCATGACCTTCTGGTTAATAATCCAACATCTTAACCTCTGAATTACCACCGACCACAGGCTGCGTCATGGAAACTCTACTTAACCAGAACTGACCTCAGTTCAAGACAACATGACCTATTTTAAGAAATAAGTCTTTGTCGTTTGCATTTATTTTGTGCTTTATTTCAATCTTTTAAATTAATATTGCACGAATAGTGCAATTCTGAGTGGCAGGGTGGCGAAGTGATTAGCACGCCTGCCTCACAGCAAGACAAAAGTGTGGACCTGGTGCTCTGCAAGAGCGTTTCTGTGTGGAGTTTGCATGTTTGTATGCTTGTGTGGGTTTTCTCTGGGTACTACGGTTTTCTCCTACAGCCTAAAAACATGCACATTAGGCTAATTGGCTAGCTGTGAATGTAAGTTGTGTGTATTGAACACAGGTAATGGGGAACATAGGACTGGGAACATAGTTAATGGGAAAAATAGGACTGGGAACATAGGTACTGGGAAACCTAGGTACTGGGAACATAAGCACTGGGGAACTTAGATACTGGGAACATAGATAGTGGAAACATAGGAACTGGAAACATAGGTACTGGGAACATAGATACTGGGGAACATAGGTACTGGGAAACCTAGGTACTGGGAACATAAGTACTGGGGAACATAGATACTGGGAACATAGATAGTGAAAACATAGGTACTGGAAACATAGGTACTGGGAACATAGATACTGGGGAACATAGGTACTGGGGAAGATAGGTACTAGGGAACCTAGGTACTGGGGAACATAGATACTGGGAACATAGATAGTGGAAACATAGGTACTGGGAACATAGGTACTGGAAACATGGTACTGGGGAACATAGGTACTGGGGAACATAGGTACTGGGAACATGGATAGTGGAAACATAGGTACTGGAAACATAGGTACTGTGGACATGGTACTGTGGACATGGTACTGGGGAACATTGGTACTGGGGAACATAGGTACTGGGGAACCTAGGTACTGGGAACATAGATAGTGGAAACATAGGTACTGGAAACATAGGTACTGGGAACATAGGTACTGGGGAACATAGGTACTGGGAACATAAGTACTGGGGAACATAGGTACTGGGAGCATAAGTACTGGGGAACATAGGTTCTGGGAGAAATAGGTACTGGGAACATAGGTAGTGGAAACATTGGTACTGGAAACATAGGTACTGGGAACATAGGTATTGGGAACATAGGTAGTGGAAACATTGGTACTGGAAACATAGGTACTGGGAACATAGGTACTGGGAACATAGGTAGTGAAAACATTGGTACTGGAAACATAGGTACTGGGAACATAGGTACTGGGAACATAGGTAGTGGAAACATTGGTACTGGAAACATAGGTACTGGGAACATAGGTATTGGGAACATAGGTAGTGGAAACATTGGTACTGGAAACATAGGTACTGGGAACATAGGTAGTGGAAACATTGGTACTGGAAACATAGGTACTGGGAACATGGGTACTGGGAACATAGGTAGTGGAAACATTGGTACTGGGAACATAGGCACTGGGAACATAGGTACTTACCGGGGAACACTGGTACTGGGGAACACTGGTACTGGGGAACACAGACATGGATCTGATTTGGACCAGTACTCATCTGACAGATTTAACTTTTCTCTATTCATTTCTGTACTTCACTCAAAATTGACAAAAACGGACTTAGCCCACTGTTGCTTTAAGGGGCTCATATATAATTATCTGCCCCTTTGCTTGTGCTTATTTATTACGCAAATGATTTTATGTTACAGTCAACACTATTAATGTTAAATTCATCTTTTTGAATGACATCATAATTTCTTACTGTTCGTGTGCACTGTGAGATTTACATCATGTGTTTTGTTTGTTTTCTCACCAAAACCTGCATGTGTTTGCTATGCATTTGTGCCTTTGTCACTGTTCTAGGCTGTCTTCACCCCTGTTCTGTCATTGCTTTGTTACCTGAGTGTATTCACCTGTTGTATGTTTGGCTTCTGATGAGTTTGCCTTCTTATCTCCTCTGGGTTTCTATAGCCCTTATTTATTGATCTTTTACTAATGTTGTGTCTTAATGTTGGTGTAAACTAATACATCCTTAAATTTTCACCAGTTTTTCGTGCAACATTATTACGACGTTGCATTTGATTGGTTGGACAAAACGTTATCTAAACATTGTGATAATGTTGAACCATAAGGCTCTTTGAGAACATGACTTTTATGCATAATGTTGTATTGATGTTGTCAAAATGTCACAAACATACTCTGATACAGCGCCATCTAGTGTGGGACAAGGACTGTGCGCAGTTGTTTCCATTTCAGGGAATCACATAGGTACTGAAAGGAAAACTGGACCTGGACAGCTCGCCAGACCCTCGCAGGGCCAACACACATGCAGCCATTCACACTCGCTCCCGCACCTTTTGCAGTTTGGAACAGCCAAATAGCCTTCTGTGTATGTTTTTGGACTGTGGGAGAAAACCGGAGTACCCAGAGGAAACCCACGAAAACATGCAAACTCCACACAGAAACGCCCCGAACCCGTAAATCGAACCCAGGACCTTCTTGCTGTGAGGCAGACGTGATAACCATTACGCTACCGTGCCGCCACAGATTCCCATTTTGTGACTAAAAACTCCAATAAAGGCAAAGCTAACAGCTAAAACAATAAGCTGAAACAAGTAAAAGTGAAAGTTGTTTTGATTCAACCTGGATTTACGATGGCGTAGTGGTTAGCGCATCCGCCTTACAGCAAGAAGGTCCTGGATTCGAGTCCCGGGCTTGGGAGGTTCTGTGTTAAGTTTGCATGTTCTTTCCATGCTTGTGTGGGTTTCCTGAGGGTACTCTGGTTTCCTCCTACAGTTCAAAGTCATGCACATTAGTGTAGAACTGGCTGTGCCAAATTGCCCCCTAGGCATGGATGTGAGCGTGAATGGTTGTGTCTGTGTGTTGGCTTGTGATGGACTGATGAGATGTTCAGGGTGTACCCCGCCTTCACCCATTTTCCGTCTGATTTAAATTTTATCTTTTGCCGGAAAAAAGATAAAATAAAATAAAAATGAAGAGAATGCATGAAGGAACTAACCATCAGACCTTCCAAAGTTTCATTAAATTTGTGTTAGAAACAGAAAAATCACAAACTGATTAAAGGTGATAGAATCTCATCTTTTGAATCTCATTTCTGTGATTTGAAGAGGATCTTTTTTATACTGTAAATGTTACTGATTCCAAATCCCAGAAATCGTGATTGCAGAGGCTAAAGTTAAACTTTCATAATCATCAGTTCAGTTTTCATTCGTCCTTGCCTGACTCTTCCTTTCTCATACTTTCCTTCTTTTCCTCCCCCTCATCTGTATTTTATGATTAACCTTGAGAGGACTTTCTGGTAGTGCACCAATTCCCTCTCTCTCTCTCTATCTCTCTCTTTCTCTTACTTACTGTCTCACTCTTCTATGCTCCCTTCCTCATCATCCCCCTTTCTCACTTTCTCTCTCTGACTTTCTGTGACTCACCTCTCACCTCTCTCTCTCTCTACCTTTCTCTCACACTCACTTCCTTCTGTCAAATCCTTTCAATCCATCTCACTCTCTTCATAGCTCTCTCTTCGTCACACTTATTCCCCTTTGTCAAACCCCCCCTCTCTGTTTCTCTCTCTTTCATACACACACACACACAGACACACACACGCACACACAATCTTCTCTCTCTCTCTCACACACACACACAATATCTTCTCTCTCTCTCTCTCTCTCTCTCTCTCTCTTTTACACCCACACACACACACACACACACACACACACACAATCTTCTCTCTCTCTCACACACACACACACACACACACACACACACACAATATCTTCTCTCTCTCTTTCTCTCTCTCTTTTTCTCGCTCCTACCCCCCTCTCTCTCAGTGTTCCTTTTTGTTTTTTCCTCCTCTTTGTATCTTTCTCTCCCTCTGTCTATCTGTATGTATGAATTGCATAAATAAAGGAATACATATATAAAGTAATATATTTACGGATATAAATCATCGTATACATGATCACTAATCACAGTGGATTTGTGATTAGTGACAGCTGGAGTCTATCTCAGCCAATACTGGGCGAAGGAGGGGTACACCATGAACAGCTCGCCAGACCATCACAGGGCAACACAGACACACAACCATCCATACTAACACTCACACTTAGGGTGAATTTGGGACAGCCAGTTATTCTAATAGGCATGTCTTTAGACTGTGGGAGGAAACCAGAAATCAGAGTACCCAGAGAAAACCCATGCATGGGGGAAACATGCATGCAAACTCCACTCAGAAATGCGTTGCACTGCGTGAGGCAAATGGTGGTAACACCAGATAAAACCACCCCCCACCTCCCATGAGGTGGATGGATTATCTTGGCAAAGGGGAAGTGGTCACTAACACAGATTTAGACAGATTTGTGAGAACTCTTTGAGAGAAATAGGAAAAGAAAAAGTTTTGGATATTTGAGGTCACCTCATGAAAAATGGAAGCATAAATAAAGTGTTGCGTTCATATTTTTGTTGAGTAAATAAAGAATATAAACTGGTTGGTGTTGGACTCTGTCGTGGTTGTGTTTTGTGTCCATTACCGTATGTGCTTTTGGGAAAAAACCTTCCTGTTATTTTTGTGGATGATTATGTTCTTGGCACGATCTGAGTAGACCTTGTGGGACTGACGAACAGATCAGGGCAGGTTGTTTTTACTGGTTTGTGGTGGAAGGATTCAGGCTGTTGTTCTTACACTCACTTCAAGAGCTCTAGAAGATGTATATCAGTGGCATCTATCGGGCATCTAAGAATAATTTAATCGAAGTCTGAAGAAAGATTTCAAACTGAAACACTAAGGTTTATTGCCAATGTTTGTTTTGTGTGTGACCCAAGTTGGTTTTGGTACAACCTCAATTCCTAAAGATTTGGAACGCCGTGTAAATAAAAACAGAATGCAATGATTTACAAATATCATAAACCTATGTTTTATTTATAATAGAACATAGAAAGTATGTCAAAAGTTGAAAATGTGACATTTTATTATTTTATAAAAATATTAGATCATTTGATAAGCAAAAAATGTGGAAAGAGTCAGCAAAAGGCTGAAAAAGTAAAGTGGATCAGTAACATGATTGGTTATAAAAATAGCATCCTGACAGAGGTTCATCAATCTGTGCAACCATTTCAGAAGATGGGGTGGCATGGTGACGAAGCACGTCCCCGCAGTAAGAAGGTTTTATAACCGCTATTCCGAAAAAGGTTGTGTAAAATGCAATAGTTGCAAATCACATAAACCCATATTTGGTCAGCACAGTGTCGTAGTGCTTAGCACATCCGCCGAACATCAAGAAGGTTCTTGGCTGAACTGCTTTATCCTGTTCGGGTCGCAGAGAGAATAGTGTCTACTTATACGACTTTGAGCAGCCAGACCATCGCAGGACCAACACACACAACCGCAGAGGGTCAATTCGGGACAGTCAGTTAGCCTAATGTGCATGTCTTTGGGCTGAGGGAGGAAACCTGAGTACCCGGAGAGTTGTACCTGTGTGTGCACATGTTTATAGATGTGACATTATTACACACCATTTATTCATTCATTAATTTTCTAAATCGCTTAATTGTAATTAGGGTCGCGGGGAGGCTGGCGCCCATCTCAGCCGACACTGGGCGAGGGCAATGTTCACCATGGACAGCTCGCCAGACCATTGCAGACATGCCATTTAATTCTTATTAATCAATTAAGAACTGTTCTCCTAAAAAATACCACGAGCAATGAACGATCTCACCCACTCTGACAGACTAAAGAGAAAAGTTCAATTGACGCTTCTCATCTCATTAACACACTGATCGATGCCCTGACACATCCAGCATTAAGCCCACAAGAGTGTGAGCAGAAGGAGAGTGAAGAGGATGTGCGTCTACAATGATGATCCTGATCCATTATCCATCCTGAGCACTTCAGCTGTCCGGCGCCGGAGTGAATCAGACAGTGTGTTTCCATTCAAATTGCAGCAGCTGCTTTGATCAGAAAACCATATCAGCACATCAGAGAGAAGCACGTCGCTCTTAAGGGAAGGAAATGAAAAGAGCGGTGGTGTTTGAGTCCGTGGTGACGTGCTTTGAGCACAGCGGAGCGAAACATGCTCCTGTTACTCAGCAGATTGAGTTGCACTCTACTGGAATTCCTCCAACACTTGAAAATTTCTATTTGTAGTCGGACAGAAGATCAATTATTGACACGAGCAAGTGATACAAAGGTTTCATGTGGTAGTATTCTCGAAAATGAGGAAGGACGTAGCCATATCCTAACTATCTACGACAGCACCTTCAGTCGTTTTGGACAACAGATGTTGTATAGCAAGACAGAGACCTCAATGAAGATGAACCGATCATGGCACACGGATCCTAGGGTCTGTGAACAATGTGAACATCAAGAATGCCAGGGAATTCTGATATCTCGGTCACAGAATAACCAACAAGGCTTCAAAGCCTTTGGCAGTGATACATCTAAACATTTCATCCACTTTTAAAAAGTTGGGAAAGCTAAAGAATTTCTTGATGGACAGGGAAATCTTCCTGAGCACCGATGTGAAGGTCCTAACTTCATGTGTTCGGTCCCGTTTGGTAAACGGGATCCAAGCTTGTCAGATCTCCAAAAGATTGAAACTGTTTGGAATAGAAAATGGTGGCAGGAGGCTATGCCAAAAATAATGCAGTGCACAAAAAGGTGTTGCCCCAGCCTCGTAAGTCGAAGGTCAAATTGACTGGGAACAAGTGACTGCGGGAAGAAAAAAAAACCCATTCAAGACTTCTTGATGCATGTCTGCTGGATGGTGAATGACTCCCTTCAGAAGCAGGTTCTGTTTGACCAAAGGACGTCTGCGAGGATGTGGAGAAGAGTGGAGAAACTTTTAGGCATTCATCGCTAGCAAGCCAGAAAAACTATGAGGCATAAACCAGAATTTCACCACCTGCTCCAACAGCGCTTCATGGAGCAGATGCCCCCCATAGCTGACCACAGACCCAGTAGGAAAACATGATGATAATGTGGCGCTCATAGTCTCTTGCAGGGATTAATACTCTTGTTTATTGTGGGTTCTGGGAGCCCTGGGACAGTTTCTGTAGCAAACGAATGGAGCATGGCATGGTCATGTGCACACAGCAGGAGTGAAGAGTACCCAGTGTGAGTTCATATGCAGTGAGACATCATGCTGTCTACATCTGGACAGACACAACTTGCTCTCCCACCTGGTACCAGACATTGCGAGAGTCTTTCGTGCTGTCTACATCTGGACAGACACAACTTGCTCTCTCACCTGGTACCAGATATTGTGATGGAGTCATTCGAGCAAAAATTGGACTCATAAGTCACTTATGAAGACATTACTGATCAATACAAAGAGCATTTACATTTACAGCATTTTGCCAATGGAGTGTAGATAAGATGGGGGTGATATGCTCGTGTCTTCTGGTTCTAGTAAGAACTCTTGCTGCTGCATTCTGGACTAA
>JAOUQZ010000049.1:24967169-24990286 GCA_028564935.1 Neosilurus hyrtlii | reverse complement strand
CACACACACACACACACACACACACACACACACACACACACACACACACACACACACACACACACACACACAAATTCACACCAATGGGAAATTTAAAGTAGCTATTTAGCCTACTCTACAAGTCTTTGAACTGTGGGAGGAAACCGGAGCACCCTGAGGAAACCCCCACAAGCACAGGAAGAACATACAAGCTCCACAAGGTGGGCCTTAATGGTGCAAACTTCCTCCTGTGAGATGATAGTGTTAACCATTGCACCACCATGCTGCCCAAAATGTTTTAAGCACTCTCTTTCTAGATCGAAGAAACTCGTACCTCTGCCTGTCTCCTTTCCTCGGTTGAACAGGTCCATGTCTTAGCAGATGGTTTCCCACTCTTCTTGATGTATGGATCCTCTCATCCAGCTGCCGCCAATCCTGCCAAACATTTACCCCATTTGCTTCCCGAATGACACTGCTCACAATAGTGGCTCCATCTGTTAGCTGGATTTTAATGAGGCTTTTAAGGGCCCATAAAGTCTCTTCCTGCTCATGATGGAGGACAATGTTGAGGGCGTCCTCCTGATTCCTGGAAGAACAGACAACCCCTGGGGGCTCGAACTCTGATCTGGAGATCTGCTAGCGCCGGCTTTACTCCTTTAATCTGGCTTGTTTGTAATGATGAATTGGATATCAGGACCACCATGCTTGAGCTGCTGCGGCAGCTACTTGAGATAAGATTGGCATTCAATCAGATTAGCGGACACTGGAGGTGGCTGTGGCGATTGTTGCCATATGATGTGCTCAAAATGTGACACTGAATGACATTATTTTACCTCAATCGCTTTTGATATGATAAAGTACAAGCTGTGGTAGCCATTTTCACAGCATGTCTATGACACAAATGACTCTACTTTTCTCAAATGGCTTAAATGTGTAAATGGACATTTGTGTGGCGGCCTGGGAAAACAGCTCACGATCTGGTTTCTGTCCAATTTAAACCAAAACAAACAAAAAAAATGACAACAACAGCATCCAAGCAAAACATCAAGTTTTATTAAACTGAAATATTTATTTCAACCACAAGTAACTTTATTGCATTTTTACACCCCATGAAGGAGAAAATCACATTAAAAATGTTTCTCCAATTCCCATGAAAGAAGCTACACCAATCTCAAAGTTCGTTCATCCATTTATTTGCCCAACTTCTTAATCCTACAAGGGCCGTGAGAATGCTGGAGCCTATCACAGCCGACACTGGGCAAAGGCGGGGTACAACCTGAACAGCCTGCCAGTCCATTGCAGGGGCAACACGCACACAACCATTCACATTCACACCTACATGAACAGCCAATTAGCTTAATGTGCTTGTCTTTGGACTGTCGGAGAAAACTGCAGTACCCCGGAGGAAACCCACGCAAGCACGGGAAGAATATGCAAGCTCTACAAAGATAGACTATCTCCAAGCGTGAGCTCCGGTCCAGAACTTTCTTGCTGTGAGGTAGATGTGCGAGCCACTACGCCACCATGCTGCCTCACCTCAGTTTTTAGAACTAAGTTCCATCTCTCCATATGTAGGACTTGTTAGTGCGATAACTTGTGGGAAAAAATGACATAGGTTCACCAAATTTGGTGGATGGATCCCCCACAGGAAGATCTTGTTTGGACTGTATATGGGTCACCTTGACGTTGTTTTAAGGTTATAACAGTCAACATAGTGGATCTAGCGAAATGGGTCCCATCCATCTGTCTATCTGTATGATTTGTTAGTGTGATAACTTTGGAATGAGATGACATAGGATCACCAAATTTGGTGTATGCATCCCACTCAGAGGTGAAGAGGGTGAAATTGGATATGGGCCACCTTGACCCTGTTTTAAGGTCACAAGGTCACTTTTTATATATTGAACTTGTTAAATGGTCCTGTTTGTAAGAGCATCTAGACCCCTGTGGTCAATTTTTTATAAAAATAATCTACTGATGAAAAAAAAAAAAACAAGTAAAAGAATTGCAAGTGTACCACGGGAAATGCCTTTTCATTAACGTTTACATTTACAGCATTTGGCAGACGCCTTTATCCAGAGTGACTCCCTTTTTTTTTTTCAACTGAGTCGTTGTGGGTTAAGGGCCTTGCTCAAGGGCCCAACAGTGGCAGCCATGTTGGTACTGGAACTTGAACACCTGCTTTTTGGATCAGTAAGCCAGAGCCTTAACCACCTGAGCCCCCACTGGCCTCCTCATGTTAATTATGAGTATGAGGATCCACATCCGTCTGTCTCCTCTTCTGAAGAAGAGGAAGAAGAAGAACTTTATTGGTCATATACATTACAGTACAGTGAAATGCTATTTGAATTTTTATCTTTTCTGATTTAGGAAGTCAACCATGATGCTCAACCATGAAGTTAGTGTTACCCGTGAGACCCTAGAGCTGAAAGGGTTAAGGGTCTTGCTCAAGGATAGTTTGATGGTGGTATTGATGGGGCATAAAACATAAACCTCCTACCCAGAGCCTTACTTGTTGAGGCAGCACTTTCTCTTCTGAACTAGAGCCTCGTGCTCATCTCTTCACTTCACTTATTTCTGTTTGTGAGCTGCGGAAACAATAGCCGATTTATTCACTAATTTCTGTTCTGTTCTGATCACAATCCCCAATCATGTTCCGATGTTAGTTCAATGCTATTCCAATGTTTCCGCCGATTTTGTTCCGATATTTTCTGATGTTCTCTATTTTCCCTCCTGTTTCCCAATGTACTATGAACACAAAAAAAACACCAAAATATTTAAGTCTTCCTAGAAGTTTGTCCTCTGATGTTCTCCGATGTATATTGATGTTTTCCAATGTATATATACCGTTGTTCTCCAATTTTCTCCGATGTAACATTAGAATATGTTCTGGGCAAATCGGGATCATGATCGGTATCATGTGATCACCTTTATTTCTAGCTGACTTGAGTGACGGAGCTCGTTGCTGTCTCTACACAGAAAATCATGTGCTCAGGCCTAAAGGTGTTGCCTTTACAAGCAGTCTTTTGGATGTGGATAATTGGTGGTGGTGGTTGTGTGTGTGTGTGTGTGCGGGTTTGGGGGGGAGGTGGGGGGGGGGGTGAGCTTGTTCACTTACTCCCTCTATTCTCACTCTCTCTTTCCATTTCACTCTATTTTTCTTCTTTTGTTAACAGTTCCTTACAACCAAGGCCAGCTTTTGTACTGTCTTATGCAAGTGGCCTCTTCACCTGTAAATTTTCCCCTCGCACGTTGTCACATGTTCTTTCACGTGGTGTGCACCTGTTTTACTAATTCGGTGTAGTAAAAGAAAAAATCCATCTTTTATACTTAAATTTTAATTATTGCCGTTCTTTCTTTGCGTATGAATTGGTTAAAGGGTGGCTCCTGACCGTCTTCTTATACTTCTCTGATGTGCATAAGTGTTTATGCACGAACGTTAAGTGCACATCCCCTCTAGGTGGCGCTATTCCATGACACACATCAGAATTTACTCCTTTTTCCTACAGAAGAAAATAGATGTAAAAAAAATTTGCATGTTCTCCCCATGCTTGCGTGGGTTTACACCAGGTACTCCGGTTTCCTCCAAGACATTCACATTAGGTGAAATGACTGTTCCAAATTGCCTCTAGATGTGGATGTGAGTGTGAATGGTTGTGTGTGTATTTGCCGTGTGATGGTTTGGCAGGCTGTTCAGGGTGTACCCTGCCTTCGCCGAGTTGGCTGAGATAGGCTCCAGCTTCCCTGTGACCCTAGTAGGATTAAGTGGGTGGGAAAATGAATTAATGAATGAACGAATGATATTAAATATCTCAGCCATTTAGGTTGTTCTGTTACACTAGCTAGCTTACAGTGCACTAATCATGGACGTGTGTTATGGAATAAGCCCTAGTAAACATGTAAAATGACCTGAGCAAGATGTTTGTGTCTGTGTTTTCAGTCTGCCTCCGATGTGCATCACTCCTCTGGGGCGAAGCCTGGTTAGACTTCAGCCTGCTCTGTTTGTTAAAGGCTCTCCGCTGGCTCATTCCTTGCCGTGCACTTTGAGCGCTTTTGCTTCTGAGAAAAGCTGGAGGCTTGTTGCTGTTGGAAACACCAGTTGTGTGTGGCGGGGTGTGAGTGTGTGCGAGTGTGTGTGTGTGTGCTAACAAATACACAGCACGAGCTGATGTCCTTGAGTTTGCAGACCTACAGCACACAAGCTTCAGATATGAGAAGGAAAGGAAGGGTTCTCTCTCATCAAACAGGAGCATCAGCATGATCAGTAGACAAAGATCCGTCTCTGTGTTTGAAAGCAGGCGCAAAAAAAATAAATAAATAAAAAATATGCATTTTGATGAGACCGGATGCAGAGCAGGTGTGATTTTTAACAGGAAACAATATGCAGGGGACAAACCATAAAAAATATATATATAAATAAATAAATAAATAAGTAAATAAGTAAGTAAGTAAATAATTAAATAAATAAACAACAACAACAAAAACATTAAAATCAGCTTTCCAGGGGATAGAGGGGAAAATGACCTTTAATGACCTTTCAGTTTTCTGGTAGTTGTTATTTTAACGGTATTCCTTCCATTATATACAATACTATTTACATTTTATAGCTTTCTTGCTTTCCCAGTGTCAAGGCAGGTCTCATGACCCACAGGATGCTTTCTTTCAATTTTGCCTTTTTGCTATTTTCAGCTCTGTGTGAGATTTGGCTTTTATGGTGTCTTGTGGAAGGGGCTAAGCTCAAATAAGTTGCTGTAATAAAGCTAAATGGAATTTATCCCAATTAGGCAAGCGTGAAGAAAGTGTTTACATACGACTTGCTAATGCAAATTTTTTTTTAAATCACTGTGTTTATTTCAGCATTAGTAGCACAAATTTTTTTGTTTTGGGTTTGTTGCATAAAAAAAGGATGTCACAGTGGCGTCGCACATCCACCTCACAGCAAGAACGTCTTTGGTTCAATTGCCGGGCTTGGCGAGGGCATTTCAGTGTGGAGCTTGCATGTTCTCGCTGTGCTTGAGACATGCAATTTAGGCAAATTGACCGTTCCAAATTGCTTATGAGTGTGAATGGTTGTGTATGTGTTGCCCTGTGACAGGGTGTTGTCGCTAGATGTGGATGTGAATGTAAGTGTTGTGACGAGGGTGCAGCTGATGAGGCCTAGCCATAGCCGGCATTAGCAGAGCTCCGGAGCATCAGAAATAGGCGACGGACGAAATGGAGAGATTTATACACTGTCCTTTATTTAATATAAAGAGGCTGACAACCATACAGCCAAGTCTTACGGCACTACAGACACTGTTCATACACAGATTAACAATAGAACAGGTGAATTACCTCCTGCACGGACTGGTTAGTGCAAGAGAAAGAACCGCCACCTTGTGGTGTAAATCAGTTATAACTGTTTTCTGACTGTTACAGTGTGAATGGTTGTGTGTGGATTGTTTGGCAGGCTGTTCAGGGTGTACCCTGCCTTCGCCCAGAGTTGGCTGAGACCCTAGTAGGATTAAGTGGGTTGGAAAATGAATGAATGAATGATATTAAATATCTCAGCCATTTGTGTTGTACTGTTACACTAGCTAGCTTAGGGTGTAACACTCCAACCCCCACCCCCCCCCCCCCCCCCCCCCCCCCCCCCCCCACCCCCCCCCCCCCCCCCCCAAACCCCCCAATTGCCCATACCCAGCTGAGATAGGCTTCTCCTTTAAAATTAACGGGTTCAGCAAACGAGGGAGTTCGTATTATATAGTAATAGATACTACTTATTAACTGAGCGAGTGGTCAGTACAAGAAAATTTCAGATTCAGGTTTTGATGCACTGACCAAAGGATAGCTGTGTTCTGGAATTTCTCTGTACTGACCACACTAATGGGGTTATTTACTTATTTAGTATGTGTCTTTTTTGTAACACCCCCCAAAAAAATTACAGCAAAAGGAACCAGAAGTTAATGCTTACATCCAGTACCTCAAATCTTCACTGGGATGATGCAGCTCTATATTTTCAGTAGCCGAAAGCTTCGCTGGGATGATGCAGCTCTCCGAACCGTCCCTGTTTATTTCAGCTGTAAAATGCTTGTACGGATGAGTGATCTCTTGCTGAAAATGGTCACCAGTGTCCAACCCGCCCCAAAACTATGCACCACAAACGTGAAAAGATGTCGAATGTCCACACCCTTATCATCAGTCATGTTAAATACTATTCGATTTAGCAACATCTACCAAAACCGAGTCAAATAATTGCTAATCCACTCAGATTTATATATTTTTTAATCGTGAGATAGGGAACCATTCAGATCACATTGTTCTCGTGATGGATATAGTAATGCGTGTAATGTATTACTATATGCCAGACCCCCGCAATGTAAAAAACGTCAACTGTCATCTACCGTGAAGCAATTCTCGATACGTGAGGCCGAGGCGTTAGAATAAAACATGCTCGAGTTTTCCTTTAATGGGATATTTGATATGATATCTGCTTATTTATTTTTAGTACTGACGCTGTGGGTTACATTTTATTTGGCTTCATCCTGTGTTGTGGAAAGTTAGAAGTGAAACAGCTGTCAGGCTCAACCCTGTTAATACCCCACACCCCCACCACCACTACTCCCAAACTGATGTATAAATCAAATTAAATAAATGACATTTGTAGCAGGAGAGGCAGAAAGGACGGAGGATCGGTGACGAGGTGGACCTGCACGCATCATGGCAGAACAAAACAAGGCTATTCAGTGTGGATGGTTTCCTCCCCCTCCCAGAGAGACAGAAAGAGAGGGAGAGAGAGAGATAAAGAGAGGGGAAAATAAAAGCATGCAATCTTTGAAAACGCTCTGCACGCTGAATATATTAAAAAGCCGTCATCTCATGCAGATATTGTGGAATGATTACACATTCGGATCCGGCGGAGCCTGGCAAAGTGGGTCTGCGATGATCATCTCTCTCGGCAGGCCTGAAAGGTCGGCCAAGCAAATTAGCATGCTGCATTTTGATGAGAACGGTTCTTAAGTGGTGGGATGCCGTCGAGCGGACGTCTGCTGTTTGCAAACAGTTGTGTTTTCATGCGTTGCTTTTTCTGTCCAGTTTCACATCTCGGTCTGTCACTTCTCCAAAAAAAAAAAAAAAAAAAGCCTGAAAGGGATGAAGACTGAGAGAGGAAAATAACTTCTGAGTGCAATCGAGCAGCCAAGATTTACAGTATTTACTCCTTCAGATCAACATACTCATTTCAAGCTCCAAAAGTGTGCACCTGTTGTATTCTGGGGAGAATAAGACTGTATTTGACTTACTTTGGATGTGGGGACGTGACCTATTGGACTTGGGATAACTTGAGTTGAGGAAGCCAACTTAAGTAGGTGTTTTTGTTTTGTTGTGTATTTTTTACCCCTAAAGCCTGTCTCAGCCGACTCTGGGTAATGGTGGGGTTCACCCTGAACAGTCACACTCGGCCACATGAAAAGTGCTGCGGGTGGCAGAGTATTTATTATGACTGGATGGATGCTGTGAGAATGCAGTAAGAGTGTGCTGAGCACAAGGTGCAATCTGATTGGTTGTCATAGGAACACCCAGGCAAATGCATTGGACGTGATGTGAGTGTGATTATGGTTGTGGTAAGTAATTAGTGGATACGTGTTTGACGCAGTGAGAACCCGGCATGGACGTTACATGAAAACTGCACCTTTTCCCATTTTGGCCACGCCCCTACAGCATATCATGGGTCCTTCTGGAAGCCATTTGTTGTGAATTCATTTTAGTTCGGAGTCACTCTGCGCCAGTAATAGGTTCAAACAGGAGGCGTGACCTGATATTAGGTGCTGGGATTACATGTCAGAAGTGATTTGCAGGATAAAAGAGTTCCGTTTTTATATTAAGTAAGGAATAAAACACGTCATGCTATTATAGGAAAATAATATACATCACTGCGGTGTCAGGAAGTCGAGGTTCATCCACTCTGACTGCGCTGAAGTCTGTTATTCCCTCCTATATGCCTGTAATAGATAAGTATTATATAATATATCTTTCTCAATAATATATCTCTCACTCAATCATTTGCTGAACTGCATAATCCTATTAGGGTCATGGGGAGGCTGGAGCTTATCTCGGCCATCACTGGGCGAGGGCTGGGGACACCCTGAACAGCTCGCCAGACCATCAAATACACAAACAACCATTTACCCTCACATCCACACTAAGAACAGCCAATTAGCCTAATGGGCATGTCTTTGGACTGTGGGAGGAAACCGGAGTACCCGGAGGAAACTCCACACAGAAACGGTCTTCACCGATCCCAGAGGTGGACGTGCTAACCACTACCCCACCGAACTGCCCTATATAATATATAATAGTTTTTTAAAAATCATATTTAATTTTTCTTTTTTATTTAATAATTTTCTAAACTGCTTAATCCTAATTAGGGTCGCGGGGAAGGCTGACGCCCATCTCAGCTGACTCTGGGTGAGTTCAGAGTACACCCTGAACATCTCGCCAAGCCATCGCAGGGTGCTGACAGCAACCCAATGACCTACTCTTTACAAACGACTGACAGCAACCCAATGACCTACTCTTTACAAACGACATCAATGGTCCCTTTACATTTAAAACAGACAGTGAGAGACAGGGCTGGCCTTTGATAACCCACATGCACCGGGGGACAGCAGCTCTTTTCCCACAACATGTGACTTCATCAGTCTGCTCTGAGGAACAGGCATGGAATTACTGCAGTCTCTTGTTGCTCTGGTAGGGAAGAAGCCATTATAAGCTCATTTCATCTCAGCCGCTTAAGGTTAGCAACAGGTTAGCATGCTAACCTGAGCTGACTGGTTCTTTCATGACTTTTTCGATAGATTTTTTGCACAAAAAGCAACAGCATTTCATGGTAGGAATGATTAAGGCTTCTTTTCCTTCACCAAACGTGACTTTATCAGCCTCGGATCAAGGCTACCTTTCTGGTAACACATTGAAACACAAGAAACACCAATGAAACCAAGATTCTTTGGGCTTATTTTTTATTGTACAGCATTATAATGAGAATGAGAACTTCTCCAGGTGACTATGAAAAATTGTGTGACCATCATTTATATTGAAGCATTATACACCTAGAGTAATGTTTCTTTAATTGCAAGATAGTGGAGTGATAAGATCGCACCATTCCCGTGTAGTATACACAAAGGATTATTGTACACTAATCCAACTGTTATTGTAAAATAAACCCTGACGGGATGATGTGGGACCCTGAGACAAAGCAGAAAAGTCATCGATCACCCTGTGAACGAGTTAGTATCACAGTAATGTCCATCCAGAATCGTGACACCAAAGAAATCAATCATTTGACCAGGAATATCCATCTTCCCATACATTCCCTTCCACTTATTCAAGGTCGTTTCACAGACGCACAGGTCAAGGAGGGAAACCCAGGCGTTCCTCTCCCCAACAACACTCTCCAGCTCCTCCTCCTGGGATCCCAAGGCGTTCCCAGGCCAGATGAAATATATAATCCCTCCAGCAAGTTCTGGGTCTACCCCAGGGCCTTCTCCCAGTTGGATGTGCCCGGAAACACAGGAAGGTGACAAGGAGGCATTTTAATCACATGCCCGAACCACCTCAGCTGGAGCAGCAGCTCTACCCTGAGTTCCTCTCAGATGTCTGAGCTCCTCACCCGCAACAAGGTTGTCACACCCTCCGAAGGAAACTCATTTCGGCCACTTGTGTCCGTAATCTCATTCTTTTGGTCACTACCCAAATCTCATGACTATAGGTCAGGGTTGGGATGTAGATGGACTGTTAAATCAAAAGCTTTGCCGTTCGGTTAAGCTCCCTCTTCACCATAATGGACCGGTGCTGCACCCTCATTACCATTGATGAAGAACCAGTTCATGTGTTTCACCCAGAATATTGAATAAAAAATTTTTTTCTTACTTCCATTAGTGACATCAGCACATTCATATCAGCACATTCACCTCACATTACTGCGTGAAGTTCACATGCTCTGCCCGTGCTTGTGTGGGTTTCATCTGGGTACTCCGGTTTCCTTCCACAGTACAAAAACATTCACAGTAGGCTAACTGGCTTTTCCAAATCACACCTAGGTGTGAGAGTGAGTGTGAATGGATGTATGTGTGTTGGCCCTGCAATGGCCTGGCGAGCTGCTCAGGGTGTACCTCGCCCTCACCTGGAGTCGGCTTAGAAGATGAACGTATGAATGAATTCATGATGTGTTTGATAGCCAGGGTGTATTACACAGAGAAAAGTAACAAACCAAGTAAGGCTGTGATTGACCAATCAGAATCAGGTATTCAAAAGACTTGTAATAAATACAGTATATTTTTTAGAAACTTATTGTGTTTATCGTGAAATTTAAACTTCGGTTGATGAGATGCTTTAGTCTTAGCATTGTAGCTATAGTGTAAAAATAAAAAACTTATTTAAAAAATTTATTTATCAATTTTTTTAGAAAAACTGTCCATTTAAAGGTAACCATTAGACAAGACAAAGGCCAGTAAACTTTACTAAACGTTACCCTCTCGCCCAAAACCTTTCCTACTATCATCGTTCTCGGTCTCTGTTGTGCAAAAAGTGTATACTGTGTTAAAGGCTAACTGCGCTGTAATCATTAACCAGTGCTTTTTAGCAGATCAACACAGGTGGGCTCGTTAAAATTCTAGAAATGAATGATTTGTGCTGCCAGTGTCCACACACAGCCTGTCATCTCTCCGACCCTCATCCTGCCGAAACGGCGGCATGATGAATGATCCTGTCAGCATGCTCACAGTAGCTCGAATGATTTTTTTTCTCCACAGCTGAAGTAAATGACCACTTTAGAGCAGTGAAGGGCCAGAATCTGGGTTAGCGCTTTTACATTCAGAGCAGAACAAGAACAAGAACGTGTTGTTCCCCAAAGGCGCTGCAGTGGCGTTCATTACAGTTATCTGGCTGTAGAGCTGTGGCTGGGACTTTATTCGTTCTGCTTGTAGACGAAGAGGAGAGGTCATTAAGTGAACCTTCTTATTCTAAAACTTAATACACCTTATTATCCTGGATATCCTTAAACTCTTACATTTCCATTTTAACATAAAACTTGCAAATTCTGTGCATTTTAATGAATCAATTTTAAAAAAGAACAAGATCACTCAGAGAGAGCAAACCTCTGCCAAGCCCAGCAATTCCCCATATGAACAATTCGTTCATCTATTTGCAGAACCGCTTCATCCTACTACAGTCATGGGGAGGCTGAAGCCTATCTCTGCTGACTCTAAGTGAATGTGGAATACACCCTGAATAGCTCGCCGGTCTATCGCAGGGCAACACACACACCCATTCACATGCACAACTAGGCGCAATTTGCAACAGCCAATTAGCCTAATAAGCATGTCTTTGGACTGTGGGAGGAAACGGGAGAATTCAGAGGAAACCCAAGCAACCGTGGGAAAACATACAAACTCCACAAAGATACACCCTCATCAAGCTCGGGACTCGAAACCAGGACCTTCGTGCTGTGCGGCCAACGTGCCAACCACTACACCATGCCGCCCCTAATGTGCATGTCTTTTGACTGTGGGAGGAAACCGGACTACTTGGAGGAAACCCATGATAGCATGGGGAGAACATGTAAACTGCACACAGAAAAGCTGAGGCAAGGAGTCAAACCCATGTCCTTCTTGCTGTGAAGTAGATGCCACCGTGCAGCCCCATATGAACCAAAATGTAAAAAATTGCCCTATCTTTCAATGTTAAAGAATTAAAAAATTTAAATATTCCTGGATTTAAAATTTCCTGGAGCTAGATCATCTCCATTTTTTTTTAATTGTGTAATTCTACTAATGTCCTGTTAGTCCCTCCCATTGTCCAAAGACGTACAGTACACATTAGGTCATACTGGTTACTCTAGATTGCCCATAGGTGTGAATGTACGTGTGATAGTTATTCAGCTGGGATTGGCCCCAGCATCCCCATGACCCTGACGGATAAGCAATATAGATAATGGATGGATGGATGGAATAAAGTATAAAGAATGGATTAGTTGATTCTTCTTGATTCCTCTTATAGCATGTCACAGCAATTTGCCAACTTCCATTTCATTTGTTAAAAAATTATACACTGCATTTTTTTCCCATTTATTGTTATATATAATTTTGGGTAACGTCTACAAAAGAAGAGATATTTCAGTTTCTTTTTTTAATGTTATATAAGCTATAAACAGTTGTCTTCTCCTTTTCTCTCTCTCTCTCTCTCTCTCTCTCTCTCTCTCTCTCTCTAATGAACTTATTATGCCAAAAAAATGAACAAGAAACTATTAAAGAAATTACATACATAATAATACATACATACACAAATAATAGCAATAAAAATTATGGCAATTAATGAATTAATTAATTCAATTTTATTTGAATTAATAAATTTATTTATTAAAATTTTAGTAAAACGGTAAATAACTTTTTCTTTAAAGATTTATTTTATAAATAATGACACAATATTTTTACTATAGTAATAATAGTAATAATAATAATAATAATTATTATTATTATTATTATTGTTGTTATTATTATTATAATTGTTATTATTATTATTATTATTATTATTATTATTATTATTATTATTATATTTTCAGCATTAGAAAGACACACTTATCCAGACTGACTTTACAGAAGCGACTGAACGTAACGTTTTATTTATGTATTTATTTTGTTATTTATATGCAGCTGAGCAGTTGAAGGTTAACTCACCTGCTCAAGGGCAACATGGCAGTGCTAGGATTTGAAGTGATGATCTTCTGATCAGTAGGTCAGTGCCTCACTCATTGGGGTACAAGTGTATATTGGAAAGAGTGCATTAATATAAACCTGGGATTTGGTGGGAGCTGCATTACTATCAGAGCTGTTGTTATTTGCTGGAGAGGGAGTGTGGTGGAGTGTGGTAGTACCTGCATATCAGCATGGCTGCGATTCGGTTAGAGGCTAAAGCCTGGCATGCAGGTGGAGTGGTTAGCACATCTGCCTCACAACAAGAGGGTTGTGGGTTTGAGTCTCAGGCATTTCTGTCTGGAATTTGCATGTTCTCCCCATACTTGAATGGGTTTCCTCTGGGTACTCTGGTTTTCTCCGGTTTCCTACTAGGTTCCAAATCAACCTAGCTGTTCCAAATCACCCCTAGGTGTAAGTGTGAATGGTTGTGTGTGTGTTGTCCCTGCAATGGTCTGGTGAGCTGTTAAGGGTGTGCCCCACCTTTGCACAGTGTCGGCTGAGACAGGCTCCAGCCTCTGACCCTAGAAGGATTTGAGAAGTGAGTGAGTGTGTAGTTTTGATAGGAAGTGTGGTGGCATACATACATTGATACATCCCAGTGCTGTTATCACACAATAGCCACACTCTTGGAACACTGCTTGACCAATCATATTGCTAGAATGAACTAGTAATAAACAATTATGCACTGAAGGCGAGGTCGTTGTCACTGAATAGACCCGACACGAAACGTTGAGGGGACTATTCAACTCAGCAACATCCATCGAACCAGGTCTGATATACAGCATCATTTAAAAAAGATTTCTACAGAGATATACAGTACATGTATTGTGCATAATATCCGGGATGATGGGGATCCCTCTCAGCAGTACTCCGACTCACTTGGACTTTCTCTGCAATGTCAGTTACCTTACAACTGGGACTGGTTACATCCAATCTAACACTGAACAAGATTGACCCACAATACGCCCTCTTTAAATATCAGACAACTCTTTTGCTCCTGGTGTTCATGGCATTGCTAATTAATATGAACAGTTTATATACTGGAATCTAAAATAAATAAAAAAATAATATAATTACAGGGCGTCACGGTAACGTGGTGATTAGCAAGTCCGCCACACAGCAAAAAAATCCCTGACCTGGGTCCGATTGGGCTTCAGCATTTCTGTATGGAGTCTGCATGTTCTCCCCATGCTAGTGCGGGTTTCCTCCAGGTACTCTGGTTTCCTCTCACAGTCCAACGACATGCACATTTAGCTAATTGCCTGTTCTGAATCGCCCCTAGGCGTGAGTGTGAATGCCTGTTGTGTGTTGGCCCTGTGATGATCTGCCAAGCTGTTCATGGTGCACCCCACCTCGGCTGAGATGGGCACCAGCCTCCCCGCAGCACTAATTAGGATTAAGCGGTTCGGCAAATGAGTGTAAGTGAGAGTGTAAGGCTAATCCCACAGGTCCAGATGTTGTATGTATCTGTACACCGGTTGTGTGATTTCTGTTTACACACACACACACACACACACACACACACACACACACACACACACACACACTTCCTCCCCGGATCATTAGTCGTGGGATTGTGAGAGTTTGACTCCAGGGTAATATCCCACCACTGGGAGACTAACACACACCAACCCTGAGCCACAACTGGCCGGTCAGTACGCCTCTCACACTCTTTCATGACTCTGTCTGACCTCGCTGTGTTTAACTTATCGCTCCATAAGAATGATAACAATTATAACACATATTAACTTAACACCAGGAATTATTCACAGAGTTATGTTTGTGTAAGGTAAAGCCAAGGATAAAAAAAAAAATACTTGCCTTAAATACAGTAATACCTCAAAACTCTTATTAAATTTGCACCTGGAGGACATTTGAGTCCTAAACAAGTGCGAGTTCCAAAGCATTTTTCCCTATTAATAGTACTGAAAACTTAATCAACCCATTCCCAGACCCTCATAAATACCCATTTTAACTCCCAAAACACATAATTTGAAGCAGAATGAAAGAAATCTCTTCCAAATCTCCTTTTACACTGGAAGTATGCAGATTTTCATCATGTACTTACGTTTATGAGATTGCAATCTGCTAAAATGCGTTCGATAGCTTGCATTAGCCTGTTTGAAAAGGTCACTATCTCGCAAGGGTGTGAGATCACAAGAATAGGATGTGGATGTTCCAATAAGACAAGAAAACGGCAATAATAACAGTACGCAGATATTAAATTAGGGCAGCACAGTGGCATAGGGGTTGGCACATCTGCTTCATAGTAAAAAGATCCTGTGTTCGATTTCCATGCTCGGGTGTTTCTGTGTGGAGTTTGCATGTTTTCCTCGTTTGCATGTTTTGCCCTTGGCTTTTTTCCCTTGTGTGGGTATCCTCCAGGTAAACCGGTTTCCTCCCACAGTCCAAAGACATGCATATGAGGCTGATTGATTGTACCATATTGCCGCTAGCTGTTCAGGGTGTGCTACATCTTTGCTCAGTGTCATCTGAGACAGGTCCCAACTTCCTTGCGACCCTAATGGGATTAAGCAGTTCAGCAAATGAGTGAGTGAGAGTGAATAGTTTGGGTTTAATACTCCTTAAAGCTTAAAACCACAGCAGTAAATGCCCTATTTAATGCATAAAACAAAAATATATATATATATTATACTCATAGATAAGAACAATTAAAAAGGAAACCAATGCAATAAAATGTTTA
Organism: Neosilurus hyrtlii; assembly: GCA_028564935.1. NCBI lineage: Eukaryota > Metazoa > Chordata > Actinopteri > Siluriformes > Plotosidae > Neosilurus > Neosilurus hyrtlii. The sequence goes on along the minus strand of JAOUQZ010000049.1, from coordinate 24,974,875 downwards.
ATATTTATACTGTAACTGCATTCAGCTTGGTAAGGTAAGCAAAATCCGACAGTCAAACACCTCTCTCATGCTTAGCAGGAAATTTTTTCACCTAGTCTTCATGGGTGAATGTACTGGAGAGGTCTGTGGTCTCATGCATGAACCTGATAACTCACATGCTCCCACATACAATATAATTCTTAATAATAGTGATTCTTAATAATTTAATTAATAATAATAAAAAAAATTATATGAGACATACATTCATTTGTTCATTCATTTCCTAAGCTGCTTAACCCTAATTTGGGTCGCGGGGAGGCTGGCGCCCATTTCAGCCGACTCTGGGCAAAGGAGGGGTACACCCTGAACAGCTCGCCAGGCCATCGCATGATTAACACACATACACATAACATTCACACTCACACTCACACCTATGGAAGATTGGGAACAGGCAGTTAGCCTACTGTGCATGCTTGTGTTAATGTTTCAAGAAAATTTCGACTTTTAGGATGGAAACTGCTTTCAAGTTGTGCGTCCTTTGGGGTAGTTGAAGTTCCAAGGTATTTCTGTAATTACTCTTTACAACCGTAGTGAGCAGAAAACCATCTCCTAATGCAGACACTAAATTCAATACAAAACCCCAATCAATACAACATCCGCTTACAGCACTATATTGTATAGAGCAGGGGGCATGGTGCTAGTGATTAGCAATCCAATGACATAAACATTAGGCTATTGGCTATTCCATATCGTCCCTTGGCTCGATGCAGAGTGTCGCCCCTTGAGTTATACAGTATAAAGTCTCTCTGGTGAAGAGAGAGATACATACGGCCATAGTTAGGACTACAGCTCATGAATAATGAATGAGGAAACTACCCTGTGTGCCCTGATGTACTAAATGTACTAAAGTAGGAAGATATGACACCATGACACCCCCACAGAGGAACACCACGAAGACCTCATTGCGTCTTGAAAGACACGTGGGTAGGTCACTGATTTTGGTGAATGCAGTGAGTGTGTGATTAAAATGGAAAAATGCAATCAATTAGTAAGTGATGATGTCACAGAGAGGCTCCTCTCTTGGGAGCGTAGGGCCCTTCTCTTTGAAATCATCACCTACACTGGTGGGTGCTAGAATCTTAACTAGAAGCTTTAGCATTATGCACTTCTAGTTATGTTCTTACTGTGTCTCGATTCACCCTCGTTCACACTACGTTTATTTTCCAAAACATTTCTGAAGTTCAACCTTGTTCTGGAGTCCATGGAGATGATACCGCGTCCTTATCGGTTTGTCCCGTGTTCCTGCTGTTTTTATTGCGTCAAACCAAATTTCTGAGGACGTAGTAGGAATGTTGCCGAGTGTGACGGTGGTTTACCAGGGTTTTAGATTAAAAGGGACAACACAAAGCAGTTTTGTAAGCATCTCAAGATAAAAGTGTCCTCTGTACGCTGTTAATGCAAATGGAAATGAAAATGTAGGACAGGCTGATTTTTATTTCCTGGTTCATGTAAAACAGGAGCTATCAGTGTTATTTGGACTATCTTGGCTTAGTGAATGCTCTTTTGGCTTAAGGAATTTTCTTTTATTTGCATGTAGCCAGGCTTTTATGTCAGAGGTGACACGCAGCATGACTGGCAACCTTTTCATAATGTTTCAGTGTTTTTTTTTATTTTTTTTATGAAACCCGAGGCATCAGAAATGCCCCAGAAATTCATTACTGGGTTTAAAAAGTATCACTCGTATTCACATCATCACTCACTCACTCATTTGCTGAACCGCTTACTCCTCGGAAAGGCTGGGACCTTTCTCCACTGACACTGGGTGAAGGTTGGGTACACCATGAACGGTTCACCGGACCATCGAAGGCCCAACAAACACTCACCAATAAGCATAATGTGCATGTGGGAGGAAACTAGAGTATTCTGGAAAACCCAAACAAGGACGGAGAGAACATACAAACTACACACAGAATTACCTGAGCCCAGGACTTAAACCCAAGAATTTGCTGTGAAGCAGACGTGCTGCCCACTACGTCTCCATGCTGCCCGCATTCACATCACAGAGTCATGAAATCAGTACAAAGCAGAACATCGTCTCTTCGAACCGTCGTCATGTTTAGCGTGTTGCTGGGCTCTTCCTTTATGCTATAATGTCATGTAAGTCTTGTGGAGCTAATTATTATTCGGTTAAATTAAGCATATGATCAGGCTCTCATCCACGCTCTTGAGTTCTTCAGTATAGAGACTTGTGTATTGGTCTCTGGAACTGAAGTGCTATTAATGTAAATTGGGTTCTTGACCTGCGGAGTGCTTCGTCAGAGATTAAAAGAATGGTAGGAAAAGTGGTGAGAGTCTGAGTCTTTCTACTTAATGTGAGCAGAACTTTAAATCGGTATTCATTCATTCATTCTGGTCACAGGGAGGCTGCCACCCATCTCAGCCGACTCTGGGGGAAGGCGGGGTACACCGTGAACAGCTCGCCAGGCCATCGCAGTGCCAAGACACATACAACCATTTACACTCACTCTCACACCTAAGGGCGAGTTGGATCAGCCAAGTAGCCTACCGTGCATGTTTTCGGACTGTGGGAGGAAACCGGAGTACCCAGAGGAAACCCACGCAAACATGGGGAGAGCATGCAACTTTTAGACAGACCCCAGGTATAGAACTCAGAACCTTCTTGCTGTGAGGCGAACATGCTGATCACTGCACCACCATGCTGCCCATTTAGGTCATTATAGGAGCAATAAAAGAGTTCTGGACATGCTGTTATAGAAATATAATCAATAACTATACTCTTAAGTATTTAAGAGGAAACCCACTCAAGCACAGGGAGAACATTCAAACTCCACGAGGAAATGTTTGCTTCAAGGCGGACATTGTGCAGTCTAAACAATATGTCATGGCATATAAAGAGGAGTATGGATGCAACATGCACGTTGATTGGAAAAATCCAAAATCACAATCCCACGTGGTCACAAAACAGGCGTGGGTCACTCGATCAGGTTAACAGTTCATCAAAGGAAAAGGCACAAACGTGAAACAATGAAATGTTGCCAATCAGAGGTCATACACAATATTGGCAATGTTAGAGGTAAGGCTGAGTTCAAGGTCAAAGTAGCAAAAGTGGTCGTACACTTGAAATCAGGACACTTTTGCACTCTGTAATGCACTGGAAACAACACAGGAGCTTAGATTTACAAGGAGTACACGCGAAACAATGTCCTTATTTACTGTGGTGGTAATTACAGGTATTGCTGTCTTTCGTAAAGAGTAGTCTGCATTGCCATCAATGTTTTCTGCCCTGGGATGGCCTGGCGAGCTGTCCAGGGTGTACTCTGCCCTCGTCGGCTGAGATGGGCGCCAGCCTCCCCGTGACCCTGATTAGGATTAAGCGGTTCAGAAAATGGATGGATGGATGGTAATTACAGGTAAGGGGTGACAGGTGTATTTCGGGCCACGTGACATGAGTTAGGAATCAGGTAAGGGAATGCTGGGTAGTGTAGTGTGCATGCTGGAAAGATAGCGAAGATGTTGTGTCAGAGAGCAGATGGTTGACGGTTGTGTGTTTGCCCTGCGATGGTCTGGCGAGCTGATCAGGGTGTACTACCTTCATCCAGAGTCGGCTGAGATAGACTCCAGCCTCCGCACAGCCCTAGTTGGGTTAAGCGAATGAGACAAATGAGTGAGTGAGAGAGTGAGTGAGTAGTTTTGATAGGAAGTGTGGCGTAATACACACAGTGAAACGTCTTTGTGCTGTTATCATGAAATATCGGCTCAGCAAATAAGAGAGAGAATGTCACAGCACACATTGTGATGATAATTTCATCATCAGTCCATGCAGACAAATTCTATATTCATACGGATTGTCTGCATTAGCTGCGCATGTGTGAAATTGAGCATGCAGGAATACTCCCTGCAGCAGCAGGCGAAGTGTGAAATAGGGAACGTCCATTTAAGTATACTTAGGCCCTAAAGTGGTTTCCTTTTGTCTGTTGCACCTGTGTAAGCTGTCACATGATGATGCATTATATTTGTACACAAAGCTTGTACAGACACTTCTGAAACAATTTTTTAAAAAATATTTCATGTTATATTTTATGCTGTAAGGTGTAGCAGTGTGCTTAGTGAATTATAGACTCGTCTACCAACTAGTGAGGAAGACGTTATAGATTTTGTATGAAAAAATAGAAAAAAAAATCACATTTTTAAAACAAAATATGCAGCCAGACACATTAAACATACAAAAGCACTAACAAAGTCCAAACCTCTACCAAGATAAACAAATAAAAACAACAACAACTACAACAACAACAAGCGCAGTGATTAGCACGTCCGCCTCACAGCAAGAAGGTCCTGGGTTCGATTCCCAGCTCGAGCGTTTTTGTGTGGAGTTTGCATGTTCTCCCCATGCTTGCATGGGTTTCCTGTGGGTACTCTGGTTTCCTCCGACAGTCCAAAAGCATGCACAGTAGGCTAATTGGCTGTTCCAAATTGCCCCTAGGTGCGAATGTGAGTGTGAATGGTTGTGTGAGTGTAGGTCTTGCGATGGCCTGGTGGCCTGGTGTAGTCTGCCCTCACCAGAGTCGGCTGAGATGGGTGCCAGCCTCCCTGCAACCCTAATAAGGGATAAGTGGCTTAGAAAATGAATAAAAGAATAAATTAATAATAAATAAATAAATAAAATAATGATAGTAGTAATACAATATAACCTTAAAGAACACAGCAGGCCCAGCAGGGGGTAAAATTCATTTGTTAATCTCACAAATGTCAAAAATCATTAAAAAATTTCCAGATCCAGAATTAGATTCGGATCATCTCCAAAATCATTCTTGTCCAAAAGCCCCAGCTCTGGTAGAAATTGTATCAAATTCCACACTTATTCACGTGTTGTGTAATCCTGCTAACAGGGAAACACAAGTCTCGGGTAATACATAACCTCCTGGTGAAAGAAATCCATTTTGGTTTCTTGTTAGATCAGGGATGTCCAATCTTACTCGCAAAGGGTCGGTGTGGGTGCAGGTTTTCACTTCAACTAAGCAGTAGCCACACCTTCCACCTGTTTCAATCAGTGGTTAATAAAAAAGAAAAAACTAGATTGTGCATTAGTGTTTCAATTTTGAAGCCAAGTGGCAGCCATCTTGGTGAGACCACCTTGCGTTAAAATTTCAAAAATGGAGCTGTTGAAAGCCAACATAGCTCAGAAATCCTGAAAATGTTAATGCTGACGGTCAGGATACCTTAAATTCATATAACATTACCGATAATTTCACTGACATTTGTAATTATTTGAAAAAAACTTGAAAAAAAGGTGTGGTCTCACCAAGATGGCAACGGTCTGGCTTCAAGTTTTGCCACATGAAAACAATAGGACACACGATCCAATCATTTTCTGAGATCAGTAGTTCACACAGGTGGAAGGTGTGGCTCCTGCTAGGTTGAAGTGAAAACCTGCACCCACGCCCGCCCTTGGTGGATAACTTTGGACATCCCCGTGTTAGATGAATATAAAATCAAAACCTCACTCACTGACCGAACCGATTAATTCTACAAGCGTGGCGGGGAGGCTGGTTCCCATCCCAGCCGACACTGAACAGCTCGCAAGATCATTGCATCCAACACACACACATGACCATTCACACCCTTACACACACCCGGGTTTCATTCGGAACAACCAGTTAGCCTAATGTGCATGTCTTTGGACTGTGGGAGGAAACACTCCACACAGAAACGCCCGTTCCTGGGACTTGACCCCAGAACCTTTTTGCTGAGTGCCCACTGTATCAATCAGAGAAAATATTGAACTTTTACAACATCAGAAATTTCCCAGGACAGTTTATTGTTGTTGTTGTTGTTAGTTAAAGGAACTTCTTGCTGTCAGGCGGACGTTCTAACCACTACAATACAGAAAACAAGGAGTGTCCACTACTTTAATAAACAGGATTAGGAATGTAATAGCAGTGTGTTATATCATTATACACCCCTCATGTAGACATGTAAGAACAGTATGGTAATCTATGGAGCCTGAATAAAGCCGAATCATTGTAATTATTTGAAAAAAACTTTTTCTTTTCAGCCATTTCTGCTGTAGGTTTAACACCATGTCATGGCTTGGTAACCATACATGGTTAAAAATGCTCATTATCACATTTGACAGAGTGATATCATTATGAACGCTCATCTCAGAGTGGGTGTGAGTATGTGTGTGTGTGCACGCGTAGATGGTGTTTGGCAGAAAACTCTGTTAAGTATGTGTGGGGTGTGAATGAGCGTGGAGTCACATCAGAGCTGCCGGACGCTGGGCCGAGCTCCAGAGACACATGCTCGATGTGCTATTTCTGTTTTTGGGTTTTGATTGTAACGGGGTTACCCTCAGTCACCTTGTCCAAAGGTTTCTACTTTAGATAGAGTGCACGCTCGACACTTCATTTAATAACACAGACCCTGTCTGAGTCAGTGTACCATGGTAAAACAACAGCAAGGCAGCTGTTTAACGAGAGTTTAAGGGGTTAAATATGAAATACAGCCTGTTGTAGAGTATATAATCTTTCCACTGGCATTTGTAGGGTTTGCAAACAATTAGCTCAGTGCACAAAGCAATAAAACTCCCACAACCATAAAAACAGTCGGACATAAGGACAGTGGATGTGTGCAAACCGTACATCCGAGCCATGATGGTGTCGAAATAAAATGATTTTTGTTAACATTATTGGATTATTGGAAATTTTTTATGAGTGTATTGGGGTGGCGTAGCGATTATGTGCATTAATGTTGTTATGATTAGAACAGTTCAACAACATGCACAGTAAGCTAAATGGCTGTTCCAAATCGCCCCTAGTTGAGAGTGAGTGTAAATGGTTGTATTTGATTTTTTTTTCTGTGATGGCCTGGTGAGCTGTCCAGGGTGTACCCCTCCTTTGCCTAGACTCGGCTGAGATGGGCGCCAGCCTTCCCGTGACCCTAGTTAGGATTAAGCTCCCAGTGTCTGGGAGAACTTGGCCGAAGTCAAAGTCTTTACTTTTGAGGTTTCTGCATTTTTAAGAAGCATGTTGTGCACTGAAGTTTTCTAGCAGTAAATTTTAGCGGATTACCCGCAGTATTACAAGAGATACAAAAATAATTCAAGTTTTTAAAAGCTGGGGGATGAAGTTATAAAGTGATTGTGATGATGGCCTTATCTGCAGGAAGTAATCATGAGTTAAAACATGTCCTTATCTCTGAGAAATAATCCCTGAAATCTGACCCCAGCCAAAGCTGCACTGATTCCACCAGTCTAAGGTATCCGACCTGGTTACACCGTATAGATGAAGATGGAGTCCGATACATTAGTACAATGTGAACAAGTAGTTCACCAACAGAACAACATCAGACAACAACGGGTTCCTCTGAGGCAAAAATAAACCAGGAGCATTTAATGTACAGACTGTTTACTTAAGTAGAATTACAGATTGATGAGTATAAAAACTCTGGTAACAGCAGAAGTTCTGATTCAATTTTTTTTAAATAAAAGGCAACAGGCACAGACTCGCTCATGTAGCCCAAACAACTGATTTGTGTAATATCCTATATCTTTCCACCACTTTTAAAAAAACAGGCCATTTCTGGAAAAGAGGAGCTGTCTGGTTTTCTAGAACATTCCTTTTTTTGTAATGTGTGTGTGTGTGTGTGTGTGTGTGTGTGTGTGTGTGCGCAGTGATGTGACATTTGCATCATAGTATGCAACAAAC